>LIEC01010801.1:34772-48560 GCA_001925005.1 Drosera capensis | reverse complement strand
TACTTTGATGACATGAGGGTCAAACCTGAGGTTATTGATCCTCCAACAAACGAAGAATTCTTGGATGTCAAAGAACATGCTAATAATCTTGCTGAAAATGCTTTAAGACCCACTGTATCAGTCTCTAGCAGCGTTCGTGAGCTTTTGGAGTGCCCAGTGTGCTTAAACGCTATGTATCCTCCAATCCATCAGGTATGATTTACTTTCATTCTACCTTATGTTCTATTTGCAACAGATTTGATTTCGTAAATTTTATCATAGAATAGAATCATAGACCGTTCTAACCATTTAAGGCGCGTCATGTGATCATATACGAGTAAGATTAGTTTATTCATTTAAGATCAACAATTCTGCACACTAGATAGTTTGACCTTTAGACACTTCTTTTCCTATTACTTTATGCACACATCTCCAAGTTCATGAATTTCAAACTTAGAATCAAGTACAATATTTTTTTGATAAATTTACATACATTCGAGCAAAAATATGTTTTTCCAATCAGTCATCAAATCATATTTATCATATTTTCTCCCCAAATTAAACCATATAGTCATTAATCGTCACGACCATAATCTATTTGATCCAAATCAGAGTTAGTATGAGATAAAACCCTAATTTCATCATTGTGGATTAAAGATTGGATTTGAGGACGATAATACTTATCAAAATAGAAAACAAAGTCGTTAAGTAAAAAGTTGAGAGATTAATTGCTAATGAAGGTAGGGCTTTTTCTTCGTTTTTCCTCATCTTCTCTTGACGGCGTGGGTAGATTATGGAAAAGGAGCTGACATTCAGTGTGAAGATTTTAGGGCTATGAGAGTTGAATATTTATATGGGAGAGATATAAAATCATGGACTTTAAATCTTTAAATTTTTGTTTGCTGTATTTGAATAAATAATATCATTACAAAATTATACTAAAGATATATTATGTGAAAAAAAATCATGATTATATTAACAAAAATATAATCCTAATTAATTTCGGCATAAAATCAATAATATATGTTTCCATTCCTTAAATAGATAAAACATTCAAAATTATTATTTTGGGCCGAGATGTTACATTCTTTTCCCTCCTCCTTGCCTCTTGTTTTTGTGTGTAAAATTATCGATGGTTTATCATCCCAACCTTGAGAAATATATGAATAATTATATAGAAATCATTATTTGGATACAAATTATGTTTCTTCCTTAGGCCACCGCCGAATTGCCTGGGCCATCTGCCTAGGCCTTGGAGCACTACCAACGGACTCTATCTCATTCCCTATCTTTAAGCTTAAAGAAGAAGGTGAAAAAATGTAGGTCTAATGGGATCTTTATCCTTCTCTTTCTCCATATGCCTATTGGCTTTCTACATCCAAGGAATGAAAAAGATGGTCTCCAAAAAAATCTGATTGACACGCTAGCCAAAAATGAGAGGGGTTTTCCCCATCTTCCAAAATCTCTCTCTAGTATTTCATAGGAAAACCATGGTTGCTGTTTCGACCCCTCCATGTCAAAAGCCATTCATTTTGTTTTATTTCATCAAATTAATCAATATGTTGCCCTTTTTCTCATGATATTGATGAAGATTACCATATTCAAATCTCAATGATATTTCAGAATCTCTTTGGATTTAATCTCTTTCAGATTTGGGGTTTGGTTTCGAAATTTTGTTTCTGATTATCTCTACTCTATGCCTTTCTTGTGCTAATTGATTCAAAATTGATATTTGATTTCAATTTGTTACTCTTTTCATATTTCTACTTCTGTTGTCGGTGATTTTCTATTGTTATGCGATGTTTGGATTTTTTCCCATTGGTATCTGATCCAGATTCAAGCTTTTGGATTAAAAAAATTGGAAAACGTGATTTTCACCAGATAGGGAATCGACCGGAAAATTGGTATATGATTTTCACCACCTCGCTCTGCTAAGGCCTTTTAATGACTTTGATCCGGAAGATGCTTGTTAGAAAAAACCCAATGACAACCTATTGCTTGTTTACCGGGTAGCAAAGACCTGAGGTCCCAAAAATGATCATGGTTTAAGGTCTCAATCTCCTCCTCCATAGCCCGAGTCCAACCAGAATAAGTTAGGGTTTCTTGCACACTATGACACATGATCAAATGCAAGAGACCACACAAAAGAACACATCTATGCAGATAAATTAAGATACGATACAAATGAGAGAGAATACCGTGTTCGAGTACGATGAGCAATTAGAGACTTGATATCATGATGAAAAGTTGAAGCCATTGATAACGGTGGTGTTGAGTTAGATATTGGTGGGTCAATGCATTGCCAAACAGATCGATAACCATGTTGATATATCCTGAGGGGAATAAAAAAATGTGCTTATTTATATTTGTATTAGCATCTGGCACAGTTGGCATCAATTGAACAGTGGATGGTAGGGGCACCATAACCACAGAGGATATGAGAAGTGAAAAATTACAGTGTATGGAGTTGCACCGTAACAAACCTTATCCTAAAAAACTGTGTATTGATTTATCGAAATTGAGGATGTAATTTTGATCTAATTTCAATAAATCAATATTTTTTTTAGTTATTGTTTGACTAGTCAACAAATTATTTTGGATTATGGATATATTCATTTTCAATTCAATTGATTTGGATTTTTTTTTTTTTTGCAATACTTTGTGTTTCAACTCAAAATATTATCCGATCCAATCCAATATCAATGGATTGGGTTGGATCATGGTTAATCCAAATCCATAAACATCCCTAATTACAATCTAAATCACGCATAGTAGAGCTCACATACAAAAAAGCATAAGGAAAATGTGGGATGTTATAAATAGATGGTAGGGACACCAAGGTACTTAGCTGAAAATAACTAATGTCAACCACTTTTGTTTGAGAGCCATCTGTCAAAGTAATAGAGGTGTGAAGAACCGAGGAACTCGAGAAATTCGAGATAAAAATGCTTGGATCTTTAGTCATATGGATAGTTGCATTAGAATCTATAACCCATGGGCAATCAATGACAAAAGACATGAAACAACCAACTATCTCGTTAAAAACCGAATTTGCAGCACCAATAGCCGACTCATCATGCGCTGTACAAATTGATGTCATCATACTAAACATTCAGTAGTTTCAATGCCTCGTGTCCGAGTCAATATCACAAACCAATATCTCTAATATGGAAATTCACGAGGTTAATCTACAAACACCAGAGCGAATACAGTGACCCGAAAATGACAACAATATTAAACACGGATGAGATTCAAGCACATCTATCACACATAATCACAAGCCAAACATCCACGACCATCTAATTAGGAGCATGCATTATGACAATCTCACCCACGAAGCCGCACAAATCACCTCATCAAACTCAGAATCGCCATGAGTTTGTGATTATCGTACGTCGAATCAATCATAACAACATCACAAGCAATCCACTAATGAAAATACAAGGAAAAACAGTGGAACATTCTTGAAAGCAATCATATAAACATCATTGAGATGCTATACGGACATCATATGGACCGACATTGGGGAACAACATGTCAATTATGACAGATTGATGTTTTTAAAGGCAAATTTGAGTTTTTGGTGGATTAAGATTTTGTGAGGTAAATTGGGTTTTTTGGTACTCCAATTCAACAGAAGACGATCCTACTTCTAAAAAAAGGGCATGAATTGTATGACAACATTTTACTCACAAGTCACAACCCCAGGACTTTGTGAGGTATATTGGATTTTTTGTTTTTATGACGTTGGTTAAGAGTGGGATAGAGTTGGTGGATTAGGTCCTTTTTTTAATGGTTTTGATTCATGAAAGAGAAGAAAAGATTTCTTCATAAGAAGATCGACAATACGTATACTCCCTTTCATAATTTTTGCAACATTCACTTTGTGCATGTAAATTTAAATTTATCTTCTTTCTTTTCCAACTTTTATTCTCAATCATACAATATTTCTCTCTCTCCACCTATATTATTTTCTAACCATAGAATACTTTTCAAATATAGAAACATTGCAAACAATTTGGGACGGACCGAAATGGAAAAAAATTACAAAAATTTTAGGACAAAGGGAATATATATGATAGAACTAGGGTTTGCTTAATTAGTCCCTGACCTTGTTTGCATACAATAATAGTATAATTTTATTATTATGTTTTTTATGCAACTTTTTATAAGTCATTATTTTTATCATCTTCTTAATTGTGTTTCACACTTAGGCTAACTTATTATTGAGTATGATTTAAATAATCATTTATTTTCTCTAACAGAAGTGGCTCAAATATCTTCAAATAGAGTTCAACGTGTCTTAAGAATTCTTCACCATCATAATACTTAAAACATAAGCAAACCTGTATTTCTATTTCTTTTCAGTGCAAAAAACTAATAATAAAAGGTTCAATGAACAAAACATTTCGTTCTTGTTCATACTGGAGAAAAAAAAAGGGAGAGGTCAATAAAATGAATGTTACTTAATTTTTAGAGCAAAGTCTCCATAATTATCTAATTATCTTAGTTCGTTTACTAACACATGAAAGAGACAATGAGTTGAGTCATGAATCGTTATCTTTCTCACACATGTAACTTCAATGCAACATTATGGAAGAGAAAATGAAATATTAATTGATATTTAAGAGATTTAATGATTAACCTTAAATGTGGAGGGTTGTAATTAGTATATGACCTACCAAACTTAGTTCCAAAGCAAACTAAGTTTTGGTATCAAGAAACCCAAACCTAATCTTATATCATTATAAAACTATATCCCCGTCGTCCCACGAAAAATGCATCACATTGACTTGGATTGCATTTTAATGGTTGTGTTGACTATGTTGTAAGTTACCTTTATGCCTTTTAGTTTTGTGAGGGAGAAAAGTGAGAAAAAAAAAAGGACGAGAAAAAATAGTGGGATGAGTTGATGTGATATTAAATAAATAATATGGATGTTCTCTGTAGGAAAATATTTTCAAATATAGAAATGTTATAATTTTTATGGGACATTCAAATTAGGTAAGTGTTGAATTTTTTTCATGAAACGGGGAGAGTAATACAATTCTAGGAGGTTTTCTTTTTGAACTTCATATGCCCACTTTCTATTGGTTTATACGTGTTAACTTTCTATTGGTTTATTTCATGATAAATTAATTTTGATAATTAAAAAGCTTCTTTTTTTTTTCTCTTTTTTGAAAGAGGTTCATTTCTTTCATTGAAGCAATATGGCGTTTACATCACACCACTGAACTCATAATACATCCAAGTACGACTACCAAAACAAAGAGGTAATCTATGTTAATAGCATTACAAACATTGAAGAAGCCTATCTGCTAACACTTCAGGAGACGTTTCATGATCATTGAAAACCCACCCTTTCATTTCTTTCCAGCCATATCGAGAAGATAAGCAAAGGCGTCGGCTTCTTTCTTCGAATAGCCAATGGAAATTTTCCCTTTGCAACCTTTGACATCCATTCAACCCAGTTGTCGGAGGTTAAGTTCACCTTTTGCAGTTTCAGGTTAGGGAAAATGATACTGAGCATTACCTGAGTAAAGTTGCATTGGAAGAAAACATGATTTCGAGATTCTATTAGCTTTTACATAGAACACAAGTAGCATCAGATATAGGCCCTCTGGCTAGTAACCGGTCCCTCATTCTCATCGCATTTCTTGCACACAACCAAGCAATAAAATTCATATGGATTACAACAAGAGTTCTAGATAAGCTTGCACCCGGAAACCACACTTCGATTAGTACTGAGGTGCTGATAACCATGCTGAACAGAATAAGGGGAGTTCAGGAAACCAAGAGGGAGCAGATCACAAACTTTTAGCAGATCCTTCCACACCCAAGAAGCATGTGTTTTGACATCAATCTTCCATATGTTCCTGCTCTCAAGGTAATCCAGGTGCTTTATTCACATCAATCCCCTTCAAAACAAGGCATCCTTCTCAGTGAAAGGTTCAATCAGAAGTTGTTGATGATTAGGTTGCAACATGTCTCCTTTGTTGATGAAATCAGGGTCAATCATATTATAGGTTTCTGAGTAGTTGTTCCTATATATGCCCTCATACCCTCAATGATAATATCAGCAATTTCATGCAGGTCTGAAGTACATTCCCCGTTCTCTTTGCACATACTCAGGATCATGGATTTCCTCCTCCTTTTTATGATGTTGTGAAATAACTTGGTGTTCCTATCATATACCTTCAGTCATTCATCCCTAGCCATTTGTTTCTAATACGACTCCTCAGCTTCAAACAATTGAAACAGTTCAGCTGAAATAGAGTCCACCCTCTCTTTGTTGAAGCTTGAGTAAGAACCGCTCAGATTCTGTTGTGCAACGTTCAATCCAGTCTTCTTCATCTCTATTCTAGTAGATAGCTAAAAAAAAATTACCCCTATGCAAAGATTTCAACCTATGTTTCACGGCTTTAAGCTTTTTGAACAAGATATACATCGAACCTCCTTGATACTGAACCTTCCAAGCCTCAGGTACCAGATCAGCAAAAGTTTGAGTAAGAACCGCTCAGATCCTGTTGTGCAACGTTCAATCCAGTCTTCTTCATCTCTATTCTAGTAGATAGCTCAAAAAAAAAAAAAAAAATATACCCCTATGCAAAGATTTCAACCTATGTTTCATGGCTTTAAGCTTTTTGAACAAGATATACATCGAACCTCCTTGATACTGAACCTTCCAAGTCTCAGGTACCAGATCAGCAAAAGTTCGATGCTTGGCCCAAAGATTCAAAAATCTAAAAAGCCTAGGAATTTGAATGCACAGATGAAGGAGAATAATCATAGGGGAGTGATCAGATGGTACCTGGTTCAAGGAACACTGTTTCAGAAGTATAGTATTTTTCCAGTCATCACTCATTGCATAAAACTCTATCAAGTCTCATCCATCTGGACTGATCTCGGTTGTTACACCACGTATGATAGCATCTTGTGCTCTGCATGTCTGTAAGACCACTAGCTAATACACAATGCAAGAGGTCTTGGCATGGGTCAATGGAGATACCTTCATGGTCAATTTTTTGATCATGTCTCACGAAAGTGTTGAAGTCACCCAAAACAAACGATGGCAATGTCATTGAATGGCTTTTGTTAATCAGATCAGACCAAAGGCTTGCTCGTTGAGGAGTATTCCAAGCATATATGAAACAAATCAGCAAATGCAAGGATCTAGGAGTACTAGTAGCTTCAACATGAAGTGCTTCTTCAGAGCGTGAGAGGTTTTGGAGAAGTGAAGTGTTTTTTCTCCATTAATGACCCAAGAGGGAGTATTTATACAACATATATTGATCCAGTAATTTAACCTATTTTCTACATTCTCCCGCAAACTGGAGCATATATGTCTAGTAAGCCTAGTTTAGAGGTGAAATGACAATGAAGAGATCGAGATAAGATTTTTGTGAAGATATCTGCAGTTTGGTCATCAGTTGGTACATGTTGTAATTGGATTGTCCTCTGTTGAATCTTTTCACGTAGTAAGCGACAATCAACCTCTATGTGCTTGGTTCTCTCATGGAAGACTGGATTCTCAGCAATGTGGATGACAATCTTATTATCACAGTAGAGAGCGGGAGGACTAGGTAACCGAACACCGAGTTTAGATAGGAGACGTTCAAGCCAAGTAAACTCAGAAATAGTTAAAGCCATAGCTCTATATTCTGCTTCACCTGAGGAATGAGCTATAACCGCTTGTTTCTTGGCTCGCCATGTAATTAGATTTTCATCAAAATATATACATTAGCCACTGGTGGAACGTCTGTCATCAGGAGACCCAGCATAATCTGCATCAGTATATCCTGTGAGAGAGGGGATAACTATAGGTCTATGGATGAGGCCCTGACCAGGAGATTTTTTCAAATATCTCAAGATGTGCTAAACAGCTGTAAGATGAGATTTTCTTGGAGTATGCATGAACTGACTGACTAAGCTCTCTGCGAAAGATATATCCGGTCGGATCACAGTCAAATATATGAGTTTGCCAACAAGTCTTCGATACATGTCTGGATTTGGAATAATAATGTCTGACTCATCAGTAAAGTTGGAAAACTTAAGATTTTGTTCCATTGGAGTGTCAACTGGTTTGCACCAAAGGAATCCTGACTTTTTTAATAGATCCAAACAATATTTTCTTTGATTTAGAAGAAGAGATTTTCTCTGCTTAGTTATCTCAATCTCTAAAAAGTATTTGAGAATACCCAAATCTTTGGTATGAAATTGTTTTGAGAGATGAGCTTTCACGTTGGCAATTTCAGTTGTATCATCCTCAGTAATGATAATGTCATCAACGTAAACAAGTAATATCATAGTCCCTTGAGAACGTCGATGAAAAAATATTGAAGAATCTGCAGAGCTCCTCGAGAATCCAATGGCGTGTACAACCTTACTCAATTTCTCAAATCATGCTCATGGAGATTGTTTGAGCACATACAGTGACTTTCGAAGGCGACACATATGATTCTCCCTCGCAGTCTCATACCTAGGTGGCTGAAGCATGTAAACAGTCTCTGTCAAGTTACCATGTAGAAAGGCATTCTTTATGTCAAGCTGATACAATGGCCATGAACGGTGCACAACAAATGAGATAAACACACGAACGGTATTGAGTTTGGCTACTGGAGAAAATGTCTCTTCATAATCAATACAATGTTGTTGGGTAAATCCTCTGGCCACAAGACGAGCCTTTAATCTTTCAACTGACCCGTCGGGATTGTGCTTTACGTATAGATCCAACGACAACTAACACAAAACTGGCCTGGAGGAGTGAGAACAACATCCCATGTGCCATTTTCCCATAAAGTCTGTATATCTTCATTCATAGCAACTTTCCACCCTGGATGTGCAAGTGCCTATCTCACTAAAGTAGGAATAGAAATAGATGACAAAGCATATATAAACTTTCGAAGAGAGGGGGTGAGACGATGATACGATACAAAATTAGCAATTGGATGTAAAGTACAAGTATGAGGATGCTTACGAAGGACAATGGGTAGATCATCCGGAGCAGGCGTCATTGTGGAGGGTGAGAAGTTGTAGGAATTACTTTAGCAATTGTCTGTTTCACCCTTCAAGTATAGGTCTGGAACGAAGCAAGAGCAGGTACAGGTGGTGGGTATAGCTCACAAATAATAAGTTGAGAAAGTGGATTTAAAGAAAGAGAAATATATCCCGAAGAAGTAATGTAGGATACTTGTTCAAGAAAAGTTACATCGCCTGATACAGTAGTTTTTTTGTCTCAGGAGAATAGCAAACATATCCTTTTTTTTTGTGTGAGAATACCCAGTGAAAAAATATCGAGATGCACGAGGGGCTAACTTATCTTGAGTAGGATCAAAACAATGAAAAAAACACGTGCATCTAAATACCCTCGGAGTGACAGTGAATGGAGACTTGTCATGATATAGAAGAGAATGGGGATTTGTTTCCTAGATAACAGAAGACATTCTATTGATAAGATGACATGCAGCAAACAAAGCAAAGTTCCAGTACATACGAGGAACGTCCATCTGAAATAATAAGGTTATAGCAACCTCTAAGAGATGACGATTCTTATGCTCAGCAACTCCATTTTGTTGGGGAGTGTAAGTGCAAGAGGTCTAATGAATGATGCCTTGTTGAGAACAAATATCCTGAAACTGTGTACCCATATATTTCCGTGCATTATCAGTGCGTATGACCTTAATATTAGTAGATAATTGAATATGAATTTCAGAGATGAATATACGAAACACAGAGACAACCTCAGATCTATCGTGCAACAGGAATAACCATGTCATACGAGAAAAATCATCAATGAAGGTGACAAAATACTAAAAGCCAAAGAGACTTTTCAGCTTATAAGGACCCCATATATCTGAGTGAACTATAATAAAAGGAGTATCACTGCAAGCATTGACAATTGAAAAGCTAGATCTGTGGTGCTTTCCCAGTATACATGCTTCATAGCTGAACTCAGAGAAAGAAAAGGGATGGATCATGGTACGAAGAACAAACAAACGTGCATGACCAAATCGTCGATGCCAATCAATACTTGAAACCGTGGAAAGATCAGTAGGTGATGCATTCATATGATAAAGTCTCTGAACTTCACGACCTTCACCAATCACTGCCTGAGTCCGAAGATCCTGTATCACAATAAAAAAAGAGAAAATGTGATAGAGCAATTAAGCTTTCTAGTAAGGCGACTCACAGATAGTAAATTGTATTTTAAAAAAGGTATTAAAAGAACGGATGAAAGAGTAAGAGAAGGAGTGAGAGAGAGAGGCGCTGAACCCAACACAGAAGTAGTATTCTCATCAATAACTGATGAACTGATATGGCTTCTCATTCATAGAGGAAATGGTAGATTGAGTGATGTGATATGTTGCACCTGAATCGATAACCCATGAGGATAACCTAGAGATATGGGCTGATCGAGAAAGAAATCCTCGAAGAGATCGAAGCTCATGGGAGGAAAGTCCCCCAGTGCAAGTGGAAGTCGAGGGCGTCTCAATTGACACCTGCCGAGCAGAAGGAGCCGATGATTGATCAGGATACTCATCCTTCTTTCAGCAAGTGGTAATATGAGTTGATCGAGATAAAAATCCTCGAAGAGACTGAAGCTCCTGGGAGGAGAGACCATTGGTGAAAGTGGAAGTCGAGAAATGAGTCATGGTCACGAAAAACACTGTTTTTGTACTGTTTAGCACAGTTTTTTTTTTTACCGAAAACACTGTTCAGTACTGTTCATCTTCGTCTCCATTCCTCCGATTTCACCAGAAAAAAATGCGAAAAACTTTCTTGATCAATTCTTGCTGAGGAGCTGCGACAAAGGCTGAGCTACAGATCTGGATGAAGTCCTGAAGTCGGAGGCCTGAAGTAGTCTAGATCTGGCTTAGCTACGAGATCTGCTAGAGGTGAACTGAGGAGATGCCTGAGCTAAGGAGCTGCCTAAGCTGAGGAGCCGCTAGTCCAAATCGGCGATCAAGTCCAGATCTGAAGAGTTCTTGGAGGACGACGAGCTGCGAGAGGATGACTAGCTACTGAAGTCGACGAATCTGGCCGGAGAAGATCATGGAGAAGATGAATTCAGATCTGGAAGTCCCACCTACTGCGGAAGTCAGGCTGCTGCGAGGATGACGTCCAACCTGGATTGGGACGACGGTTGACGATGGTAGCGGAGGAGGGGGGGGAGAGTTCTGATACCATATTGAGTTGAGAGGTTTTGGAGAAGTGAAGTGTTTATTTTTCATTAATGACCCAAGAAGGAGTATTTATACAACATATATTGATACAGTAACTTAACCTATTTTCTACAATATGTAACCCTCCCACTTATTCTAATCTCAACAACACCAAATACGTCCATTCTCAGCAAAATTATAATTGTTAATCACACCCCAACTTCGAAAGCATGCATTAAAGACATGCTTGAACTTACTTATTTTTACTCTAGACTCAAGGACAGTTGATTTTGAAAGATAAATCGCCCAAGGGTAAGGTGCTTAGCTGCCTTATTGATGCCCCTAACATTCCAACCATCAATCATAGATCAAGTGATAGCATCTACCATAGGCAGAATTAACGTGGTCAGCTGTTTCTCCACCAGTTCTGATGCCTCGGAATACTGATGCAAGTCATCCAAAAGTGTGAATCTAGAGCCTTTAAGATCTGCTTCACTCGTTCCTGGACAGCTGAAGCAATAGCATTTGAGGCCACATCAGGGACAGAAGTCTTCACCTCATTCTTCTGCTTAGGTCTCCATATAGTATCTCTGGTTTTAAGTCTACAAACTGCATCCTGGTGCCCCCATTTGTCACACTTCTTACACTTCTGAGGCCTCCATTCGTATACCACTAGCTGTCCCATTCTCTCCCCATCAGGTCCTATGAACGTCACTTCTTCTACCATTTCAGTCCTTATATTGACTTCCACAAATACGGGGATAAAAAACTCTCCATCTCTTAGCAGACTGCACATTAGCACATAAGGGTTTTCCTTCTCGAGATGTTATCTTCTCAAGTGATTTCTTGCTCCAAAACTCGAGGTCAAGATTAGGCATTCATCAAGAGAAAAATAAGGTTCGCAGGATCATAGCAAAACGGAATATGCAGTACCCCTTATTATGCAAGTGAACATCTAGGCAATTGACATGACTCTAATGCTTAGAAACAAAACCCTTCATGGCAGTAAATGCCAGGTTATCCCCTAACACATAACCCACAAGTGTAGTATCCCAATATACTCTCTCATCAGCCACATCCTCAAAGGAAATAACCAGTTCCTCATCCACCAATGGCTTGTAATATGAAGAGTTGATCCAATCAAATTGAGGCAAGGCATTACCAAGCATTATTGAATTTTGAAGAGTCGAAGACAATCATATTGAACGTGTCATGATAATAAGCATGTAGTGCTAATTTGGGGATTTTTTTGTTTATAATTGGATCTTCTCTATGTGTTTATGTTCTTTTAGATAATCATTTGCTTTGCAAATTTAAGAAATCAATATATGGTCTAAAGCAAGCCCCCCTGCCAATGGTATTTAAATATTCATAATGATAGTGCTTCATATGGTTTTGCAAAGAATGTTATAGATAAATGTGTGTGTGTATATATAGAGGAAAGAGAATATGATGTTATCATTATGTGTTGGTAGGGATTAATGGATGGTAGAGATTAAATAACTTGAGAATTTCAAAAAGAAAAACAGTTAAAAAATCTTCATCTTTATAAGTATCCCAACAACACATAATTTGTATGTTGGTAGCAACAAACATCTTTTTTTTATATATATAACCTTAAGACTAAAATTAATAATAGATAGGCCCATAGTATAACTAAGTCCAACTCGATAACCCTAATTAATTGTAACAATGTCATTTATCCTTTTTTGATTTTTTTAAAGGAATAATCGTAGGAATCATCCTTTGGTCAACAGAATAACTTGCAAACCCAAAGAATTAGATAAACCGGTCGAAGCTAATGACTCGCTCACAAGCCTCAGTTGAACACTCACTAGGGAAACCTAGAGAACCAGTAAACCGGTTGAAGCTAACGACTTTTGCAAGTCTCGGTTGAACATTCACTAGGGTTTTTGATTTTTAGTTTGGCATGGGGCAATCCCCCGTACAGATTGGCTATTATTGTCATCATTCAGTGAAGCCAAAATTGTTTGACCATAAATTTTGGTTAAACACTTGAAACGTATAGCATCGTATACAATGTACATTGTCTGTGGCTTTTTCTTAGTGACAGGCACATAAAGGCTGTACATATGCACGTACAAACGGCTCATTTGTTAACTAGGCTTTCAAAACCTGTATTAAGGTTTTAAAACTTTGGAGTTATGGTATTCATTCTCTCATTCTTTACTCGCGCCTCTACTTGAACAGAAGTTCTCTCAACACACTGTTCTTTTGACACAATGCGCCACGTTTTTTTTCCCTCACATTCTGTTGGGCTGTTGTTGAAATGAAAAATGTTACGCTACTTATTTACCATTTCGATGCTTTCAGAATTATTGAAGTATGATTACATTATTTCATCTTTGTTTATGGCACAGTGTTACAACGGCCACACAATATGCTCGACTTGCAAGCCTAGGGTGCACAACCGGTGCCCAACCTGCAGGCATGAACTTGGTAATATCAGATGCCTTGCCCTGGAGAAGGTGGCCGCATCTCTGGAGCTTCCCTGTAAATATCAAGATTTTGGATGCGTAGGCATATACCCTTATTATAGCAAGCTCAAACATGAATTGCAGTGCACCTTCAGACCATACAACTGCCCTTATGCTGGCTCAGAGTGTACGGTTGTTGGAGATATCCC
>LIEC01010801.1:0-34752 GCA_001925005.1 Drosera capensis | reverse complement strand
AACCATTTGCCACACTTCTTACACTTCTGAGGCCTCCATTCTTATACCACTAGCTGTCTCATTCTCTCCCCATTAGGTCCTATGAACGTCACTTCTTCTACCATTTCAGTCCTTATATTGACTTCCACAAACATACGGGGATAAAAAACTCTCCATCTCTTAACAGACTGCACATTAGCACATATGGGTTTTCCTTCTTCAGATGCTATCTTCTCAAGTGATTTCTTGCCCCAAAACTCGAGGTCAAGATTAGGCAATTGAACCCATGTTAGAACAAAAGATGAGCATTCTTCATCAAGAGCAAAATAAGGTTGCCAGGCTTGCAGGATCATAGGTTTAGAGTTTACAAACCAGAGCCTCTCCAATATCTCCATTTTGTCCTTCTCAGAAGCAAAACGGAATATGTAGTACCCCTTATTATGCAAGTAACATCTAGGCAATTGGCATGACTCGAAACAAAACCCTTCATGGCAGTAAATGGCAGGTTATCCCCTAACACATAACCCACAAGCGCTGTATCCCAATATACCTTCTCATCAGCCACATCCTCTAAGGAAATAACCAGTTCCTCATCCACCAATGGCTTGTAATATGAAGAGTTAATCCAATCAAATTGAGCCAAGGCATTACCAATCATTATCGAATTTTGAAGAGTCGAAAAACAATAATATTGAACTACTCATGATAATAAACATATAGTGCTAATGAGGGGATTTTTTTTTGTTGATACTATATACATTGTCTGTGGCTTTTTCTTAGTGACAGGCACATAAAGGCTGTACATATGCGCGTACAAATGGCCCATGTGTTAACTAGGCTTTCAATGCCTGTATTAAGGTTTTTCAACTTTGGAGTTATGGTATTCATTCTCTCATGCTTTACTCGCACCTCTGCATGAACAGAAGTTCTCTCAACACACTGTTCTTTTGACACAATGCTCCACATTTTTTTCCCTCACATTCTGTTGGGCTGTTGTTGAAATGAAAAATGTGGAGCTACTTATTTACCATTTCGATGCTTTCAGAATTATTCAAGTATGATTACATCATTTCATCTATTTTATGGTACAGTGTTACAACGGCCACACAATATGCTCGACTTGCAAGCCTAGGGTGCACAACCGGTGCCCAACCTGCAGGCATGAACTTGGTAATATCAGATGCCTTGCCCTGGAGAAGGTGGCCGCATCTCTGGAGCTTCCCTGTAAATATCAAGATTTTGGATGCGTAGGCATATACCCTTATTATAGCAAGCTCAAACATGAATCGCAGTGCACCTTCAGACCATACAACTGCCCTTATGCTGGCTCAGAGTGTACGGTTGTTGGAGATATCCCATATCTAGTGACCCATCTTAAAGATGACCACAAAGTTGACATGCACAATGGAAATTCGTTCAACCACCGTTATGTCAAATCTAATCCACACGAGGTGGAAAATGCAACATGGATGCTTACGGTAATATATCTCTTTTATGTGTATTTTCTCCCTTAAATATGAACGGATGATATATTTGTCGAAGTTTGAGATCTCGATAAGTCATTCATTGCATTCTTTCCTTCTTCGACTCTTTCTTTTTTGGTTGAATCAGGTCTTCAGTTGCTTTGGCCAGTACTTTTGTCTTCATTTTGAAGCGTTTCAGCTTGGTATGGCTCCTGTCTATATCGCTTTCTTACGGTTCATGGGAGATGACAACGACGCAAAGAATTACAGCTACAGTCTGGAGGTAGGAGGGAATGGGAGAAAGCTTACTTGGCAAGGGGTACCAAGAAGCATTAGGGACAGCCATCGGAAGATTCGTGATAGCTTCGATGGGCTGATCATACAAAGAGCTATGGCTCTTTTCTTTTCAGGGGATGATAGGAAAGAATTGCGGCTCAGAGTCACGGGCAGGATCTGGAAGGAACAAAACTAGACTTCTGTTTCAAGTTAGGTCATTTGTATCATGTAGTCTTGTATGGTCCACTTGGCATTGCCTGTGTATCACAAGTCATTTGTTCTGAGATTGCCAAGTGGCAAACTCCCTTTGCTTTATGTATCTGTGTATCATGTCTAGGAATTCATTACATGACTCTGTACACTTGTGCTATTTATCTTTATGTTATGAGAAGCGGTTCTTCCATTCTTATGATTTTGGCAAAGTTGATGCCTCTTGGCAGCTTGGAAATTCTTGTCTGGCTTGGATAGGCGGCTGTTTATCAAGAGGGAACAAGGTTCCACCGAATTGTGTTGCGCAAAATCCTTCTGTATCAGATAGGTAGTGTTGTCCAAGCAGGTGATTATTAACATTTTATCTTAGCTATATGCTCATATATGGGTCTTTGACAGCAGCTCAGGTGGTTTTCGATTGTGATGAATGATGACGCCTTGAACTGTTTCAAAACTAGTCCTACAGAGACTATCTTGGCATGGGAGTTTACTTTGTTCCTTTGAGCTTTAACTGTTTGCATTTACCGCCGGACAAAGTCAGGGTAATCTAGTTGGATGATACCCTTTGTCCAAATTAATTGTAATTTTTTTTACCGTCCAAAAATAGATATGATATTTCTTTTTTCATAATTTTTTAATATAAAAAATACCAAATCAATTTTATCTCTTATAATATATATATTGTATTTTTTCACTAGTGCTACTAGTGAGAAAAAATACTACCACTCAAAAAATATTATAATTTTTTCATCAAAATGTACATAAATTCAACACTCGTATAAAATCTTATGTCGGATCAACACATTATGATTAATATGAGACGGAGGAAGTATTTTCATCTTCTACATATGAATTCAAACTTCTTTAACATTAGAGTGTGTTGATATGAAAGCTGACAAACTTGCCGAGTAACCAACTTTGCATAGACAAGACAAGTACGTAATTACTTCACAAGTAATGTAGGGCATTTACATCAGAATATATAAAACAGTGAAAAATAAAGTACTTGAGGAAAAAATAATGATGTGATGTTTAAAAAATATATTGGAATATTATATATATAATTACATAAAATATTCAGATAACAAACGGTCTGATGAGCGACATGACATGACAGAGTATTTGAGTCGTTTAAAATTTATAAAAGACAATAAGATAATTCGTGTAATTTAAATTAAAAAATATTTATTTAATTAAATTAAAATAAGTTAAACAGTTGAGATTAAATGTGAAGAAATTTTGAAAGATCCTCTTCTAAAAAAAAGCTAAAAAATACCTAACAACTTATATATAATTATTTATGAGAGAAAATAATCAAGCATTGTATAAAACTAGAAGGTTTTTTGTAACCATCTAACTACAATGATCTCTACATTCTATAAAAACAATTTTATTTTAGTATATATATTAATAATCTGTAAGGTCTAAGGTTCAACCTACAAGAGGGTGAATATGTTGATTCAAAAATTATTTAAACTTTTGATGCGCAATACTAATTCTTTGTAGATCACTGTTCTGTGCAGACCAGTTAGGTAGTTTGTAGATGATGCTTGGTGGTCTACAACAGAGAGTTCAAACTCTTTGAGTTTTTCTCTTTGTTGTTCTTATAATTTGTTTCTAAGAGTTGTAAATATTAAGCAATGAAAGCAAATAATAGACATAATATTTATACTCATTCAGACACTCGTTATCAAATGATCATCGAGAGCTTAATCGAGTCTTTTCTTGATGAACAGTGTAGTCAAGCCAAGAGGTGAGTTGATAGAAATGTGTAATCCCTCTAAATTGTATAGAAATTGATGTAACAAAACTGATATGTATTAATCATAATGCAGTTAGGTTGTTTAGGCTAGAAGTCAAGTAGATAATTCAAGTCTAGGTTGGATCCTGAAGAGCAGACGGTTGTAGATGATGAAGATCAGATGAGCCGCAAAATGCAGACTACTACAGAGGGCTTTGGATAAACAATTAAGGCATTGATGAACAACAAAAGAACATCAAAGTCTTTAAGATCTAGGAACTGAGCTTACAGACGAGGACCAACACAGAATACATCAATGTGCAACAGATCTAGGTGCAGACGAGGTTACAAAAAGAACTGGTACAGATAAGGTCTCACAGTACAGAATGCAGATTAAGGTGTAGCAGATTGGGTGTAGCAGAGGTGGTTGTTGATGGTGGGGTTAGAAGTCTAGAGTCAATCAAACGAAGATTTGAGTTAACGCAGTAATGAAACAAATTCTGAAGATAGTGGCCTGCCAACATCAATAACGAGATGGTGTAAGACACGAGTGGAGAGATGTCAGCATCAGCAACAGTGTCAAGCTGCAATAGGTTCATTTCCTAAGCCTATACAAGGAAATCAATGAAGCTCTTGGAAAAATGTTGTTGAATAAGGATTGAAAGGCAAGCGTGCAAAAGCAATCAACATTCAAAGATTATTCAAGAGAACTGAATTGTGAAAAGAAGAGTCCACTAGTCTGCAAGAAGAACACTATCTGCAGCAGAGTTCAAATTGCTGAATCTGTGTGAAGATCGTGGGTCTTTATCCTTTCTGCAAGTTATCTAGCTTGTAAAAAGAAAGTTGTCTTGTAAACTAAAAACAAGAAGATAGTAATACACACCTCTTGGCTTGACTACACTGGTCACCAAGGGAAGACTGGACTAAGCTCTTATTTATCAATTGATAACAAGTGTCTGAACCAGTATAAATACTATGTCTCTTTATTTGCTTTCATTGCTTGATATTTAGAACTATTAGAAATCAACCTTCACAACGAAACAAAGAAAAATTCCAAGAATTAGAATCTCTGCAGTAGACTACTCAAGTAGTCTACATAGAATAGTGGTTTGCAAAATCTTAATCCGCTGTATAAAATTGTTAAAATTCGAATTAACCTATTCACCCCCCTTTAGGTTATATCTTGGACCTTACATGAGTATCACTATCTTCTTATTTGTAATTTACAAGAAACTTCTTTGTACAAGCTATCTAACTTGTACAAAAGATGAAGAACTCAAATCCTTTGCACAGATCCAATCTACTGGACTCTACTGGAAGTTGTGTTCTTCTGCAGACTAATGACACTCCTTTTAACTGTGATCTTCACGAATTAGCTCTCTTGAGTAATCTTTGAATTTTTGATTGCTCTGCACGCTTGCCTTTCAATCTCATTCAACAGCCTTACTTCAATCTCATATGTTAGTTTTTGGAATCCACACTTCAATTATTTTCTTGTGAGAATTTCAGCATTCAAAGGACTTGTGACCAAGCTTGCCACATGTGTAGGAGTAGACCTTTGGTCTTATGGTGTTTAGTGGTCTGCTCCATTTATTCTGCTGCATTTGACATGAGCAGATTTGCCTTAAATGTGGTTTTCTCCGTGTTGTTCTGGAGAAGTTATTACATACTAAATAGTTGGGTGCATGGTGAGTTTCATGAGGCCTTTCATCAAAGTTTTTTCTAAGATTTTTGGCCTTCTGCATCTTATGGTATTCTTCAGTTCATGCTGATAGTCAGCTCCAGCTCTTCTGAGTTTGAGCAGTAGAGATCTTACTTTTCTGTATTGTCTGTTCAGTAGAGCTTTTGTTTTCTGCATAGCTTGTGCAATAGAGCTTTTGCTCTTTTGCACATCTGCTGCAATAGAGATATTTCTCTTCTACAGAGTTCTTGCAGTAGTATGCTTTATTTTCTTAGTAATGACTTTTTCATTTACTTTATTATTCAACCAGTCATTATATCCTAATCCTGTTGTATCATGGGAGGATTGACCTATTTGAGCAATTTTTGCAGACACAAAGTCTTTCCATTCCAAGCATCTACCTGCTTCTGAAGCTTTGAATTTCTCAATATGAGTGTTTCCACTACTGCATTGAGAAGTTTTATTTTTTCATTTGCTTCTATTAATTCATCTTGAGTATTTATTAGACGGATGTTAGTCTCCTCATATGTTAAATTGCATTTCTCTTTGAGACTTGCAATTTGCTCAACATTTTCTTTATTTTCTTTTAAAAAGGAAATAAAGTTATCAGAAGTTTTTTGAAGTGCTTCCTTCAATTCCTCTATGGTGGCATCTGAATTAGAAAGGCCAAATACCTGTTGTTTTTCATCATCCTTAGCCATAAGACATAGTTGAGCATTTGAGATTGTGTTCATCATCAGATTCAACATAGGCTTTGCCTTTTTCTTTTCTTCCAGAGTTGCCTTTACGGTGGTCCTTTTTGAATTTTGGTGCGGACGAGTCTTAGGTTTTTCGTCTGCATTGCTCATCTCGTCTGCAGATGAGAATATTGAACCTTTCATAGAAGGTGGTCAAATTTTCATCAGATCTCATTAAGACCCAATCGTATTGTTGCATTAAAACATCCTTCTTGTTCTCCCTTATTTCATTGGTTCCTTCGTTTCTTAGTAGTAGGGCTTCTCATGCCTCCTTTGTAGTGGTTATATGAACCACTATTTCAAACATGTTGTCATTAAGAGCTTTGAATATCTGGTTCCTTTCTCTTTTATGAACCATCACCAAATCCTAATCTTCTCTTGACCAAAGTGACTTTGGTCTGTATACTTCAAGTGTTGCATCCATTGGATCTGGCATCATTGGAGTGTGAGGTCCATTAGTGATGATATCTTGTATTCTCTCATCTATTGAATCAAGATGTGCAAGCATCATTAGCTTCCATTGGTTGAATTTGTCAAACGAACACGTTAGAGGTTCTTTACTATTTGGACACTTAGGAAGCTTCGGTGGATCCATTTTTCTTTATTGAAACAAAGTGTTAGTAACTCCTTTGCAAATAAGATAATGACCTTTTCTTTCTAAAATCTGTTAAGTTTGGAAAGTGAGGCTCTGATACCAATTGTAAGGTCCTAGATTCAACCTAGAAGGGGGGGGGGGGGGGGGGGGGTGGTGAATTGGTTGATTAAAAAATTGTTTAAACTTTTGATGCAGAATACTTGTTCTTTCCAAACCACTATTCTATGCAGACTATTATTCTATGCAGACCACTTAGGTAGTCTGTAGATGATGCTTAGTGGTCTATAGCCGAGACTTTAAACTTTTTGAGTTTGTCTCTTTGTGACTGTGATGATTTGTTTCTAACAGTTCTAAATATTAAGCAATAAAAGTAAGTAGTAGACATAGTATTTATACTGGTTCAGACACTCGTTATCAAATGATAATCGAGAGGTTAGTCTAGTCTTCCTTTGGTGACTAGTGGAGTCAAGCAAAGAGGTGAGTGTCACTATCTTCTTGTTTGTATCTTACAAGAAACTTCTTTTTATAAGTTATCTAACTTGTACAAAAGATGAAGGATTCAGATCCTTTGCACAGATCCAATCTACTGGACTCTGCTCCAAATTATGTTCTTCTAGAGACTAGTGACACTCCTTTCGCTTCGATCTTTATGAATTAGCTTTCTTTAGTAATCTTTAAATTTCTGATGCAACCTTTATTACAATCTTTGAATTACATTCCAGTCTAGTGCAACCTTCAGTCTGCATCCGTATTGTAAGACCTAGTATGCACCTTGCAACCCTAGTCTTTATCAAGTCCTTGCTGCAACCTTAGTTTTCACTCAAATCTGATGCACATTATGCTTTGATATGTTGGTCCTCGTCTGCAAGCTCAATCCCATATATGAAGTATTTATAGGTCTTTTGTTACCCATTAATGTCTTACCTGCTTATCCAAAAACCTATGTAGTAGACTGTATCTGGTGGCTCATACAATGTCCATTATTTGTAGCCGTCTCCTCATCAACATCCATCTTAAATTGCAACTATCTACTTATTTTCTAGCCTAAGCATTCTAACTATATTACGGCTAATACATCTCAGTTTTGTTCCATCAATTTCTATACAAATTAGAGGCATTGTATATTCCTATCATAATGGATCTTTAATCTTTTATTATATCATCAATTTTTACCTAAAAAAAGCTTTTGAATATAATACAATAAGCAATGTATAAAAATACTAATATAAATGTAAATTTTTTAATAAGAGTTATCAAATTATATTTGAAATATGATATATGATCTGAATTGAGTTATGCTTAAAATATAATACAATTTATAAGTTCAAAATCTTTTAAATGACATAGATATAAATTACAGTTGCATTTTAATTAATATAATGTTGTTTTCCTCTATTATGATTTTTTACCATGCAGCACACAGATTATTAATTTAGTGTGTGTAGAAACTATAAAATCCATAATAAATCTTTAAATATAGAGTATTATTATAGCATTCTGTAAGGTCCAAGATATAACCTAGAGGGGGGCGTGAATAAGTTAATTCAAATTTTATCAATTTTATGCAGCGGATTATGAGTTTGGAGACCCCTATATTCTATGCAAACTACTTGAGTAGTCTGCAGCTAACAATTCGAGGTCTATTGTAGAGATTCCAATTCTTGGAATTTGTATCTGTTTGGCTGTCAGGGTTGATTTCTAACAGTTTTAAATATCAAGCAATGAAAGCAAATAAAGAGACACAATATTTATTCTAGTTCAGACACTTGTTATCAATTGATAAACAAGAGCTTAGTCCAGTCTTCCCTTGGTGACCAGTGTAGTCAAGCCAAGAGGTGAATATCACTATCTTCTTGTTTTTATCTTACAAGACAACTTCTTGTTACAAGCTAGACAACTTGCAGAGTGTGTTCTTCTTGTAAACTAGTGAACTCTTCTCTTCCCAATTCAGTTCTCTTGAGTAATCTGTGAACGTTAGATTGCTTTTGCACGCTTGCCTTTCAATCCTTATTCAACACCATTGTTCAAGGAGCTTCATTGATTTCCTTTTATAGGCTTAGGAAACTAACCTACTCCAGCTTGACACTATTTCTGATACTGACATCTTGCCACTCGTGTCCCCCACCATCTTATTTTTGATGCTGATAGTCCACTATCTACAAAATTTGTGTCGTTGCTACTTTAACTCAAATCTTAGTTTAATTGACTCCAGACCTCTGACCCCACCATCAGTAACCACCTCTATTGTACCTAGTCCGTTGCATCTTAGTCTGCATACTGTACTATGAGACCTCATATGCACCAGTCCCTACTGCAACCTCGTCTGCACCCAGATCTGTTGCACATTGATGCATTCTGTGTTGGTCCTCGTCTGCAAGCTAAGTTCCTAGATCATGAAGACTTTGAGGTTCTTTTGTTATTCATCAATGCCTTTGTTGTTTATCCAAAGCCCTCTATAGTAGTCTACATCTAGTGGCTCATCTGATCTTCATGATCTATAGCCGTCTCTTCTCCAGCATCCGACCTAGACTACAACTACCTACTTGAGTTCTAGCCTAAATTACCTAACTACATTATGATTAATACATCTCTGATTTATTACATCAATTTCTATACAATTGGAGAGATACCTAACTACATTATGATTAATACATCTCTGATTTATTACATCAATTTCTATACAATTGGAGAGATTGCACATTCCTATCATATTCAGTATTTTTTATAGATAAAATGAAATGTAAATGGAGTGTAATGAATAGAGAAAATTTTAGAGATTCTAGTTGCCAAAAGTCTTTCCCAAGGTATTCAAGTTGTTGACGAGAGCATTGCACCTCTCATAAAAGCATGTGAGGTTTTCATCAGGCTTCATGGCCACCCAGTTATACCACTGTAGGAGGACATGTTTTTTATTTTATCTAATCTCATTTGTTCCCTTATTACTCAGTAATAGAGCATGACTGGCCTCTTTTCTTATGGTTGTTTGAACTATAATTTCAAACTGTCATTATCAAGGGCCATAAAGATTTGATTTCTTGCTCTTCTATCCACATACATCAACTCCCACTCATCCTTAGTCCATTGAGCTTTGGGGTTGTCTATTTCTTTGGATGCATCTATTGGATCCTTCATCTTTGGAACAAAAGAACCATCTGTGATAATAACTTGCATCCTTTCAGCTATTGAGTCCAAGTAGAAAAGCATTCTCGGGTTCCAATTGTTGAACTTATCAAAAGAGCATGCTGGAGATTCTCCACTATTAGGACACTTAGGTAACTTTGGAGGAGACATTCTTTCTTTACAAAATAAATTGTTAGTAATTTCTTTGCAAGTAAATCAAGAAGAAAATAGGCATTTCCTTTTCAATAACTGTGTAGAGTCTAAAAAGTTAGGATCTGATAATAATTTTTCTTTAAGTCTCAAGGTATAACCTAGAGGGGGGGGGGGGGGGGTGAATAACTTATTTTAAAATTTCTTTGTTAACAATATGCAGTCTTGTGTTGACTAGCATACAACTATTCTACTACAAACTAGTCGAGATGTAATTCCTTTACACTAATCTCTTTGTGTCCAAATATGAATCTAACAGTTCTAAGTTAAGAATGAGAAAGCAGTAGAGGACACAATAATTTATACTGGTTCAAACAGTCATTGTCAAATGATCATCGAAAGTTTAATCCAATCTTTCCTTAGTGATCAGTTTAGCCAATCCAAGAGGAGATTTATTATCGCTTTGCTTGTACCTTCATAAGATTTACAGAACTTTGTAAGGCAAAGAACCTATATCCTTGCACAGATCACTCTGGACTCTGCTACAGATTGTGTTCTTTAGGAAAATTAGTGAACTCTTTCTTTTAAATCTTCAATCCAGCGTACGAGAATGATTGCAGAATGATTTTTGGGAGACTTTACACTTGTCAAAGTTTTTCACAATTGTCGTCAATCTTCTGAAGGAATCCCCTTTTATAGGGTTAAGAGGATTACAACCCATGACTATACTATTTGATATTGACAACTGTCTATTTGTCTCCTGTACTATTCTCAACGATGTTGACAAATTTCCCTCACAAATAGTCTTGAATGTCGTCCAGTTTTTCAAGCCTTAAATTTTCGATGTGACCGTTTCACAAATCCTTATCCATTCATCAGTCAACCCATCTGCATTCCTCTGTACTTCTGCATCTGCTGCAAGGCAGTCCTACTGCAATCAGTCTATTGCATTCTGTGACATGACCTTGATCCTGAGACTTCGATCCTAGATCCTAACAGGTTTGTAGTTCAATTACTACCCATGTTCATCCCAAACACTTATCGAGAACCCTTTGATGTAGACTGCATCGAGGTAATCCACAATGACGTCCCATCTGTGATCCTCTGCTGCATGATTTCTAGATTGCGTCTAATTATCTAATTCTCAACCTAAGTGATTGATCATGAATAGGTCCTAATTTAGAATTTTATTCATCAATTTGTATACAAATGAAGAGATTATACATTCCTAAGAGTTAAGAAATTTGATCTTTGAATATCAAAAGCTTCATCAACGTCTGTAGCATTACACTCATACCCAAACAATGATATATAATATTATCATTGAGTAATTAATATTTTTTTTCGCCATCAAAACAATCGAACATGGAAAAAATGCTTGTTCCTAAATAAAAAGTATGAACTAATAACAATCAAATTCCATTTAAATAATAAACCTTTTAGGTTGTAACCAAACATATGTGTGACATTTAGAATACCAATTTAATGGTAATCACCTTTCGAAATGTAAGGACTGTATACTCGTAACTAAAACACTACAAAATGTTTGGATACAATGTAGTTACTCATGCCTCAGCTTTTCTCGTATGTTAACGAAACTCATGAATGCCACAGAACGAACTTAACATTCAAAAAATATACTTTGGACCATATATCGCAACGAAGAAACTTCTATAGAACATAGAGATTGACTTAAGTACACACAAGTTAAAGACCTGTGTGTTGCACAGGGATTCATTACTAATTATTCAATATATTTATGCAAAATTGGAGCATAGGTCATTTAACTTAAAAAAAAACTGCTTCATAGGAATCTATGAGATTCACCAAATATAAGAAAAACGACATTTGCGAAGACATGTTACTAACAATGTCTAATCCAAAAGCCAACACAAAGCAGATCTCAGAAGAATGGCACAGGAACTGCAAATCACTCAAAAGGAACAACGAACAACAAGGCAATAGCTTGATGAAACCCTACGCATAAATGACACCAAGCTTGAAGTAGTTCAGAAGAACATCTTCTCTGAACTTCAGGCTGTGCGGACCACCATTGAATCCCTTACCTCCACCCTAAATGCAAACAAAAAGGGGGAGAAATAAGCTATAGAAGAAGCACAAAGGACTCCTGGAGCAGAGCAACAGAGGACCCCAGCTGAGACTCAAGGGTCAAAACAGGTCATTCCCGAATTCTATCTAATTTGTTCGTTCGACACGTTTATATCTATAACTTATTGTATACAGTTTCAAAAATTATTTCATAAAATTTTCATAAACTACACTCCATAATCTTTTATAGAGTTAGCGTTTCCATCATAAAACCTTACCAATAATAACAGTTGATTATTTCAACTTTATATTTTCTACTAGATCAAACAGTGTGACCTTACTTCACTAATCATCTCATAGCTCTTTATATATAACTCTAAATCAATATTTGTTAACTTTTCTGAAAAGTACACTTCAAGAATGTTCCAGTGATATAAGATCCATTGTCTAACTCATAATGAGTAATTCTATATCAAATCACAAACTCATCCCCTTAACCAATTTTATCGATTAATATACCTACACATTTTCTTTTATATCTTAAGATTCGCAACTTCAAATCATGATCTATTAACTTCATTAAAAATTAGAGATTTTAGGTTTTATCAAAATCAAAATTAATCTCAAATGCTATAATTTTATAAAAAATTTATAATCTTTGTATAGTTGTCACGAAGCTCACCTTCACTTACCAAGTTCAACTATGGTGTGTAAGAGCTCAAACGGATTATTATTTAGACCGTGCGAAGCGTTTGATGATGAGACCGAGCTTTGGCCGTCTTGTTCCTCTTCATGAAGCCATGGGATGATGTGTTGAAGATAATAATGGCGAGGAATGAATTTGAAGCGGTAATGATAGTGGTGAAGGAAAATGAAGAGTGAAGATGGAGTGGTGAGGGAAGGTGAGAGTCGGGTGAGTATGGTGGATGAAGTGGAGGAGATTAGTGGAAAAGTTAGGAGAGTTTCGGGTGTGCAAAAATAATAAGGGGTTATAGATCCTAAATGTTTATGTGATAAGGTTTAATTTATCCGTATTTAGTATATCTCTATCTCAATTTCGATAAATAAATTTTATAATTCCGTTGTACAGATTACAACATTCAGTATATACTACTTTTGTTATTTATTGAGACAATAATTTATCACAAAATTTTTGGGATATTATAAAAGGAAAGCCCAGCATCGTGCTATAATGTTCTCCTTGACCTTCTGTGGTATCAATAGATTTTGGGCCCAATATACCTACCGAGACATCAGAATAGCTGTAATTAGGTATACTCTCTTACCATAGCTTAATAATCTGGCAGTCCACCTGCGCTTAATACTCGTGTGATTCTTCTTGTAAGCTTATCTAACAAAGGCTCATACTGAGTTAGGCCTATCATTTTATCGACTATGGGAATACCACGATATCGAATGGGAAATTACCAATCACCATCCCCGTACATACAGCTAGACCTGCTTTTTATCTTCAGACACTCCCCCCACGATGAAGCTACTTTTGTCAACATTTGCCATCAAAATACTCATATCAGCGAGTGAAAGACCTGAGCTTTAATAAGTTCAAGAGGCCTATTTTCAACCTTATACATTACCATCAGATCATTGGTGAAGGGTAAATTTATGATCTATAGCTTCTTGCACCTAGGATGGAATTCAAAACCCTGTATTTTGCTGCATCTCTTCATGGCTCTTGCAAGATAGTCCATGACAATCACGAACAACTATGGTGAAAGTGGATCCCTTGCCTTATTCCCCTTTCTCCTTTAAAGAATCCTATTGTACTCCATTAATATTAATAGTAAATGCAACTGAACTAATGTTCATCATTATCCATGCTAGGAACTTCCTAGGTAAATTTGTTTACCTCAGGACCACCTTTAGGAATTCCCAGCTTGCCATGTCATAGACAATTCTTGTGTCGATTTTTATCAGAAATTTAGGACTAATTCCCTTTTGTTCATATCAATACATTCATTCCTGGCATATCATAACATTATCCATAATGCTTTGCCGTTATATAAATGCATTTTGATTCTGATCTATCACCAAAGGCAAAGCAGCTTGTTGTATATTACAAATAATCTTCGAGATGATTTTATATATACTCATATAAAAGCTATATGTCTATATTCACTGGCATAAGACGTGATAGGAATCTACAATCCATTCACTTATATAGAAATTGATGAACAAAACTTAGGAGTATTAGCCATGATCTTGTTAGTGTGCTTACGCTGGAAATTAGGTAGGAATCTGCAGTCTAAGTCAGATGCTGGAGAACAGACAGTGACAAATGAAGAGTATTGTGTGGGTCACCAATTGCAGACTACTACAGAGAATTTTTGCTAAGCAACTAAGACATGCGTGGACAATAAAAGATCTACAAATGCTTCAAGATCTAGGATTGAACTTGCAGACGAGGATCAATATAGTAATACATGGATTGCATCGGATCTGGGTGCAGCTGAGGTTATAACAGTGACTGGATGCAGACGATGTCTCAATGGTACTGAGTGTAAACTGAGTTGCAGTAGAATGGAGTACAACAGAGATGGTTGCTAAGATTGGGTCAGAAGTTTGAGGATCAATCAAATCGAAGGTTTGAGGTTCAAGTGTGACACATTGAGGATCTGAAAAAGATGAGCTACCAATATCAGTGAAGGTTCACATGTGACCAGCTGTCACCATCAGATCAAGTACATAAATCAAGGGTTCATTTCCTTGGCCAATAAAAGAGGATCAAAGAGCATAAAGAACAGTGCTGGTGTGAAAAGCTTTTGAATGAGAGATTGAAAGTAGAAGTATGGAAAAACAATCCAAATTTAAAACAGCAAACAGAGACAAACTCACAAAATTTGAATCTCTAGTGCAGACCACCTCAGTAGTCTACAAAGAACATCAGTGTGTTGAAATTAATTATTCCGATGCATTATACTGATAAATTTTAAAACAACCTATTCATCCCCCTCTAGGTTGTACCTGTGAATCTTACAAGACGGATGTCTTATATTGGGAGGAGCCAGATATAGCACCCTAATATTGATATCTCTAATCATAAAACATTTATCAAAAGTCTGAAAAATAGTTGAGCACACCTCATCATCAATAATACCCTATATCTTTTTGAAAAATATAGCAGTGTATCCATCAAGCCCAGGTGTTTTATTGTCATCAATACCGAGCAAAGAAGAATATACATCCTCTTGACTGAAGGGCCTATCTAACTGTTCTTGATGCTCCCTTTTAACTATCTTACCTTGTTGTATAATTTCTAGATCAATTGAGCGTCTTCTAGATCACCCTTTACTTCCATGACCTATGAAAATGCTGAATCAGTTCCTCCTGAATAAGCAGTTTATTGTCTAGTCTTCCTCCTACTTCATTAATCAAGCTTAAAATCTGATGCTATCTTCTTCTCTCCTTGATGACATTATAAAAGTATGGAGCATTCGTATCCATTAAATACATCCATTCCTCCTTTATCAGTTGCTTCATAATGTAGTCTTCTAATATCAATAATTCCTTCAGTTACTTCACATATTCCTGAGTCACCAGTAACTTTCTATTGCTATAATTAAGTCTAAGTTCAGCTTGAAGTACAAAGAATTACACTTAATATATTGGAAATTAAATGCCCGATGCATTTAATGATGTAAGTAATTACGAAGTCGCATATATCTATAATAAATACGACATCAGAATAGATATATCTTTTTCTAAGGCTCCTCTTCTTGATTTTAAACCACATCTTAGGCGTGGAAGATCAACATGTTCAAAAGACACTATACCACAAAACAAAAAAGTGGTAAGAATATTATATCAAATATCCCAAAAGTGACAAACATCTCACAAAAGGAATTATCGGTGAAGAGGATAATGCACTCTCTGAGATTTCAACATCTAAAACGCAAGAGATATGGATCAATTATGTGTTTATTAATCAAGTATGGGATAGAGAAGATATCATTGTTGATGACATATTTGCATATGTTATTGCAGAAGAAATCGCTATGTCTCTTGAACCCGAAAGTGTTCAGGGATGTAAACAAAGGGATGATTGGACAAAATGAAAAGAGACCATCCATAAAGTTACAATCGTTGTTTAAAAGAGAAGTATTTGGACCTGTTGTTTAAATATCAAAATGGCATTACCCCTGTTGAAAATAAATGGATTTTCGCTCAAAAATGAAAGGAAAAGAATGAGATTATTAGGTATAAGACTAGATTAGTAAGGCAAGGATTTCACAAATATCTGACACAGATTATGAGAAAACATATTCCCTAGTAATGTATGGAATAACTTTTTATTTCCTTATTGGTTTAGCAACCATGAAAATCTTGAAATCAGACTCATAAATGTTATAACCGCATATCTATTTCAATCATGAAAATCTTGAAATCAGACTCATGGATGTTATAACGGCATATCTATATGAATCACTTGAAAAGGATATCTATATGAGTTTGAAGGATTCAATGTGGCAGAGGCACAAATATCTAATCAGTAATACTAAGTTAGACTATAACGATTGTTGTATGGGTTAAAACAATCTGGTCGTATGTAGCACATCGACTCAATGAGCTAATGATTGAATTATGATACAAAAATAATGTTGTATGTCCTTGTGTCTTCATAAAAAATCACAAGATGATTGCGCTAGATCTCACCAATAAAGCCTTACTTCTGATGAGTGAATTTGAAATGAAAGACTTTGGCATTACTAAATTTTGTCTAGGCATTCAAGTTGAAAACTTAGCAAATGAAATTTTTATCTATCAATTATTATATATTAAGAAGCTTCTTTCACGATTATATGTGGATAAGGCTCACTCCATGACATCTTCAATGATTATTAGATCATTTTGTATCACGAAAAGATGAGTTTCGACCTCTGGAAGAAAGAGAAGACATCTTAGAACTGAAGTTACTTCTTTAAGTGCAATTGATGCGCTTATGTATCTTGTTAATTGCACAATGTTAGACGTTGTTTTGCGGTTGACTAATTAGCAAAGCATAGTTAAGCTCCAACAAGAAGATACTGGAATGAAATCCAGCATATCACACAATATCTTCGTGGAAGTGTTTATATGAGGGTATTTTATTCGAGAGGAGTGAAATCCATACTAGTTGGATTTTAAATATTAGGTACTTGTTAGGTTCACACAAAAACGGATCAAAAACATTTTATGTTTCTACTTTTAGAGATAATAGAATATCAAGGAGATCGGTGAAGCAGAGTCTTACAACATCTTTCAACCATTCAGAATTTATAGCAATGCACGAGACTACCCGAGAATGTCTGTCACTGAGATTTATGATGCCAAATATACATGATGTGATACTAGAAGCACAGTTCTATGGAGCTGAGAGCACGTTACTTGATTCTCTCAATAACCCATCTCAATTTAACCCTTTCACAGTCTAGAAATGTTAAACATCACTTCACGCCGGACTTCATACGCCTCATGCACGCTTCATGCCTAGAAGTGTCTGACTTCACGCATCATGCCTGGAGGCACCTGATTTCACGCTTCACGCCTGGAGGCGCCTGAGCAAGTTCACGCCTGGAGTCACGCCTGGATTTATAGAAGCTATATATATATAGATTAGGACTGGGATTGTTTTGGTATGTAGATCAATAATCAATAATAAAAGCAGTTTCTTTTCATGGTATCAGAGCAGCTGCCGCTGCCACCGCCCACACACCACTAATAAAAGCCGTCGTCGGTGCCGCTTGAAATCCCAAAATCTACCGCCGCCAACATCTCGAATCTCTCTCTCGAATCGATTCTTGATTTGGTGTGGGTGCTAGTATTTGGTGCAGTGAGTGCAGATCTTTGGTGGTTGTGAGCAGAAGGAGGCAGCCAAGGGAGAAGACGAGGTGTGAAGTGGAAGAAAACGCAATATCGATGGTCAGTGGCCTATTTGTTGTGGCCAAATGTCTTCTCCGCGGCCCATTTGCTGTGGCCCATCCTCTTCTCAGCCTTCGATGCTAGACAGGGCAAGTAGTTCAGCCGAGATCAACTCTAGCGGCCCATTTATTACGGCCCAACCTCCTCTCAGTCTTTGAAGCAATACATGCCCAATAGTTTAGCCCAGATCAGGACACCCAGCAGCGCAACAATCCAGGCCCAGTATCTGATCATCGACCCATTTACTACGGCCCATCCTCCTCTCAGCCTCGAAGCCAGACAGGCCCAGCAGTCCAGCCCATATCAACTCTCAACGGCCCATTTCCTATGGCTTTACCTCCTCTCGGCCATCGAAACCAGACAGGCCAAACAACAGCCTAGCAGTCCAGGCCCAGTAGCCCGTATCGGCCCATGTCAGTCCGACGACTATCCGAAGTCTTGGTGAGCTTCCCTCCGATCTCACCGCGAAAGCCCAGTCCGGCCCCACTTGTCAGGTCGATTGTCGTGCCTCTAAACCATGTCGGAGGATAACAAAGGAACCGTCGATGTCTCTTCTCCGTTGTTCCTCCATCACTCCGATAATCCGGACATCGCCTTGGTCGCAAAACAGCTTATCGAGACCAATTATTTTGGGCAGAGTGTATCCTCACTGCTGCCTACCTCGATAATCATTTGCCTACCAAAATGCTCAATAATAAATCACCTTTGGAAATGTTATTCCATAAAAAATCATCATACACACCTTCCAACGTTTGGATGTCTTTGCTATGTGCACACTTTCAACTCAGATAAATTTGCACGCATGACAAAAAAATATGTGTTTGTAGGTTATCCACAAGGAAAGAAAGGCTACAGAGTTTTTGATTTGAAGGAAAATATTTTTATTGTAAGTCGTCATGTTATATTGCATGAATCTATTTTATTTACAAAAATTTAATGTAAAATCCACCATAAAATATTTATTCTTTACCCCTAATCAGTCCGCAGCTGGCCCAGCCCGATTCGCTACTGAACTCGGCACAATCACTTCCGCTGGCTCAACAAGCCCCGTCGCTATGGCCATCCCAGCTTCCGCTGCCTTCAGCCCAAGGCGCGCCAGCACAAACCAATCCAGTCGAAATTCAGCCCATTCCACCACTAGCCGAAACCGATGTCACTATCTAATTGAGTCGGAATAGGGTAAGTATATTCAGATCTAGTTGTGCTTGAAAAAACACTTTATAAGCTTCTTAGCCGATTTTATGCACCTACATATGCACTAAATCAAACTAAAAGCAGACATAATATGGTAGAATAAACTGCCTAAATGAAACGCATTACATGTGTCCTATGCTGAAAGTCTTATACAGTGACTAACATACGTCACATACGAAAAAACTAGGGGACGAGACTTGTACAAAGTGCAAAAGATCCCTGCCAGTTACAAAAAATACATCGAACATAATACATGACCAAGGGCGTGGCCCGTTATCGACAACCGAGGTTTTCAAGCAGAAGCGAGGTTCCAGAAAAAGCGAGGTTCCAGCGAATGCGAGGTTTCCAGGAAGAACACCATCCATGCCATCACAAACACCATTTTTCTGTTCAAAAATACCCTCAGCAAAAGAGAGGTTTTAGCAAAGAGCAAGGTGAGAGCAAAAGGCTGAGAGCAAAATCCTGAGAGCAAAAAGCTGAAAGCAAAAAGCAACTCCGCCAGTGGCGATGTCTCCGCCAGAGGCGATGTCTCCTCCGGTGGCGATGTATCCTCCGGTGGCGAAGTTTTCGCCAGTGCAAAAAGCTAAGAACAAAATCTTGAGAGCAAACTCCTGAGAGCGAAAACCAAAAAATTGAGAGAGAAATATCCTGAAGCAAAATCCTGAGCGTAAAAAACTGAGACCAAAATCCTGAGAGCAAACTCATGGGAGCGAAAACCTGAGACCAAAATTCTGAGAGAAAAGAGCTGATAGTAAAAAAGCTTGAGACCAAGTTGAGCTCCCAAAAACCTGAGAGGACAAGCCTGAGACACATCCAGTTTCGTAACTCCATTAACACCATAACAAACTCCATCAATACATCCTGAAATGATAAACATTACCCGTCAGGCACTCCCATGGGAGCATTAGAAAAAAACCACATCAGAGATGCTCCACGCTTGCTGAATTCTTCTACTCTTGGGGTTGTCCTTGAAGCCTCTAAGCAGGCAAGATTTATCTTGTATGGCTTTGTGAACGTGCTTCATCAAGACATGAACTAATGGTCTTGAGTTTCTGAAGGTTATCTCATTCCTCTCTTTCCATATAGCATAGATCATGGCAGCATAAGTCAATCTCCCTATCACTTTGTGCAGAGCTTTGCCTCTAAACTTCCCAGCAAAGAAAACAAAGTTCTGAACACATGGTCTTCTCAGGTAGGCAACTTCGCATTTCTGAGCCCAATCCCGAACAAAAGGCCGAAGAAAGTTGCATCCGAAAAATAAGTGGTCATGAGTCTCAGGTTGGTTCTTGCAATACACATATCCACCTTGCTGAATTCTTCCCATTCTGAATAATCTATCCATAGTGCTGAGCCTCTTCCTCACAGCTAGCCAAGAGATGAAAGCATGTCGTGGTACGTGCCACTTAACCCATAAAAGGCTATGCCACACCACCGTCGTGCCCTTCTGTCTAATAACTTGCCATGCCGAAGAAGATGAGAAGATTCCATTTGGACAAGGTTCCTAGGCAAAACAACCCCATCAAAGAAGGCATGAGAAACATAAGCAGGATCCTATGTAGAGCCATGAATAATAGATGACAATGAGGCATCTCTAGAAAAACCCAAACTATAAATCAAGTTATGGGAAGATCTAGCAAATAATGGACCATCGGAGGACCATCTATCATACCAGAGTGAAATAGATTGTCGATTACCAACCTTCCATAAGGTGTGGTTCTGAACCAATGGTCTCAACATAAGGAGTTTCCGCCAGTGGCGAAGTTTCCGCCAGAGGCGATGTTTCCGCCTATGGTGAAGTTTCCAGTAAAAGCAAGAACAATAGCGGGAGCTGGGGCACCCTTCTCGACCTGCTTAGGAGAAGCAGGAATAGCAACATAAGCCTTCTTCTTTCAGTTCCTAACACTCTGAAACCCATAGTCATGGGCAATATTTGCAGCTGGTTCGGCCACATTCCTCTCCTCGGTCATCTTCACTGGGTGTCTTGTTGTATCGGCCATTGTATGCCCAAAAAATTTGTAGGTTTGGCATGTTGGCGGCTTCCATTGGTACTCCACCCGAATTCTCTATTCACCATTTTTTAGTCTCAAAACGAAGTCCTCGATCAAGGGTTTTGCGGCATCAATCTCGCAACACACCCTAGCAAAACTTAGCCTACTAATCCCTTCAGTCGTGCTGTCAGCATATATTGGCTTCCCCACAGTACTGGCAATGTGACTCAGCCCGGAACTGGACCACATCGAAAGCGAAATGTTGTAGAATTTCACCCATATTGGAACCCTGTCGTGCTCTCGTTTGCTCAATACCAAGTCTGGGCTCCATTGCTGCAAAAAACATGGCCTATCAAACATAAGCCACATCCCCACATCCAGGATCCTCAATCTCGCTTGCTGGTCCAGAATACGAAAGTAATAAAAGCCATTATCGTCCGTCAAAATCTCCGACAAGCCGTATTTGCCCCAATGCTTCTTCACAGTAATATCCACGCTCTTGAACGTGAGTCGTTTGCCAACAAAGTATCCAACTAGATAATCCTTCCATTTAGAGACCGATTCAGCCAACAATATCATCCCGAGGTTTAACCACAACAACTCCGTTTTCGCATAGAGGTTCAAAGTATTGCATTTTTAATTTCCTCTCCATCGGGTCCGAGGAAACCAAAGATGCAAAGCTCCTACCAGATTGCCCTGGTTTGATGCCACGTTGAGATTTGTTCACAGGTCGAACTTGTTGTGGAGTAGGGACCTGCGTTTTTCCAGCAAACTTCAACGAACCAACCTCCTTTCCAACAAGTCCAGAATTGTTACCAGGCCAAGCTTTCTCAGTCCTAGAAAGAGTATTTCCAGAAATTCAAGAATTGTTCCCAGCAACCTGAGGCAAAACCTGTGGCGAAACCTGAGACACAACATGAAAAGCTTGCGCAACCTGAGAAGTTTGAGCAAGGACAACATCCAGTTTTGCAATGTTCCCAGAAACTTGCACAGAATTTTTTTCATGCCTGTAAACAGTGTTCCCCAAAAATGCACAATCAACACCATCAAGAACGCCATCAACCCGATGAATACCATCAACACCATCACAAGATGGATGCCCATCAAGAGCATCTTGTTCAGGAACACCATCAAGAACATCTTCAAGAAACCCATCAACACCATCAACATCATCAACATCATCAACACCAACCAGAATAGTGTTCTCGGATGAGTTTTTGGATGAGCTTTTGGTGGATTGAACGCCCAATGCAAGGATAGGGCTATGTTCATGCATGTTTCCAAGTTGGCCACCTTGATTCATGGCAAATCAAGACAAAACCAGCAAAAAATTAAGAGGATTTTTCAGAAACCTGAGAGCAAAAAAGAGAGGAAATTTCGTAGAGGGAGAAACAACAGGAGGAGAGAGAAAGTGTGTTTTGAAAAATGATTCGCCATCTGCCCCTATCCAATTGAGGCGTTCCACTCAGCCCAAAAAAATACCCCTGGATACCTTGCTGATTTTCAATGTTTCTTGGTGCGTCTATCTCCCAGTCACCTACTCTCTACGTCTCCGATAGGTACTAAATATCCTACAGAAAATTATTTGGCTTATCATAGATTTTCAGGGAACCATAAGGCTTTTCTCATACCATCACTTCAGTAGTCGAACCCTCCAACTTTTCTGCCATCGTTCAACATCCATAATGGCGGGTCGTCATTTAACCGAAATCCAGGCCCTTAAAGAAAATAACACATGGACTATTAAGCCCTTACCACCACACAAACGTGCCATCAGCAATAAATGGGTCTACAAAATCAAATATCGGACAGATGGTAGCATTGAACGGTACAAGGCATGCCAGATAGCCAAGGGTTTTACATAGTAAGAGGGCACTGATTACCAGGAGACTTTTGTTCCCGTCATCAAACTCATCTCCATGTGCTGCCTACTTATCCTGGCCGACACCAAGGGGTGGGCACTCCACCAGATGGACGTTAACAATGCTTTTTTGTAGGATGATCTAGACGAGAAGGTCTATATGCATTTGCCCCCTGACTACGTGCACCAGGGGTAGAATCATACGCGGTCATTCTGACGACTAAATGAATCCCTCTACGGCCTAAAACAGGCCTTGCAAAATTTGTACACAAAGTTCTCCAATGCTCTGTAGTCTTTTGGGTTTCGCTAGTCGGCTAGTGACCACTCCTTATTCGTTATTAAATCGGGTTCACATATTACCCTGATAATGATCTACGTCGATGACATGATCGTTACGGGTAGTGATCCGAATCATATTGAGTAGGTCAAGGCCTTTATTTCCTCCAAATTCTGGATTAAGGATCTAGGTAAGCTGAAATATTTTTTAAGGATCAAAGTTGCACGCTCACATACGGGTATTTTTTTGTCTCAACAAAAATACAACATGGATATTCTGTAGGAGGCCAGCCACCTTGGGGCCAAGTCAATTGATTTTCCTATGGAGTGAAACCTGAAGTTTAATGCCACCGATGGCTCGTTACTTAAATATATCGATGCCTAGTTGGGTTCCTGATCTATCTGACTATTACCCGGCCTAACCTTTGCACTTAACACTCTCACTCAGTTCATGCACTAACATCACCAGCCGCACTTCGGATCCTTCGATACCTCAAGTTTTTTCTAGGAAAAGGTATTCTTATGTGCTGACAATACACTTCACCTTCACCTTAGTAACTTCTACGATTCTGATTGGGCGTCCTATCCCATTACCCGCCGGTCAGTTATAGGCTATTGCACGTTTTTGGGAGATATTCCTATCTCCTGGAGCACAAAAAAATAGGACACTATTTCACGCTCTTCTGCTGAGCTCGAGTACTGGGTCGTGGTCGTGGCTACCGGTGAACTTTTCAGACTACAGGCCCTGTTGGTTGACATGGGCGTTGCCCATCCACAACCCATGATCCTTTACTGTGACAATGAATCAGCTATCCACATTGCTACCAACCCTCTGTTTCACAAGTGCACCAAACACATTGTGATTGACTGTCATGTTGTTGGCGAATGGGTCCAAGCTGGTGACATTCGGATTAGACACATTCAAACCAATGATCAACGCGCTGATATTTTCACCAAAGCTTTGGGTCGGGCTCAATTTCTTTATCTGTCTGGTAAGTTGGGTATCACTTCACGCCTGGAGGTGCCTATCTTCATGCATCACGCCTGGAGACGTCTTAGCAAGTTCACGCCTGGAGTCATACCTGGATTTACAGAAGCTATATATATATGGATTAGGACTGAGACTGTTTTGGTATGTAGATCTACAATCAATTATAAAAGCAGTTTCTTTTCAAGAAATCAGTGCTTTTGCCTCTAAATAGAAGGGATGTACCGTCGACGGTTGGTGTAGGGATTGATGGGTCTGTTCATGTGGCTCACGGAATAAGGTGTCTTCGTTTGATTGGACTTTGAGTAGGAAGAGAACGATATTGACGGAGTTCAGTATGGTGGACTCGTTGGTTGCGTTTTCGCCTTCGTTGTTGGCTTTTGGCACAACGGATTTTTTTCAGGGTTACAGGTTATCGATACCAGGAATGGGGATGTGAGGAAGAGGTTGGGTTGGGAGAATGTGACTAGATCTGGTTCGACTGTGTAGGCGATTGGGTGTAATGATCAGCTCTTGTTTGTTAGTTTCGAGTCCGGAAGGAGGAATTCGAATGCTATTGTAGTGTATGATTTTATTCATGATTTTAGATCAGTTTCGGATATTGCCCACAATAAGATCTATGGTGCTGATATTGATTCTGGAGTTCCGACGACGAAATTGCAATGGGCACCGAGTTATAATATGTTAATGGCTGCTGGGTTTAACAGCGAACCGTCTGGCATTACAGGGAATATCAAGTTACGGGATATGTGGTCTGGTTCTATAGGTTGGAAGGTCTCTTGTAAATAAAAACAAGAAGATAGTGATACTCACCTCTTGGATTGACTACACTAGTCATCAAGGGAAGACTGGACTAAGTTCTCGATCATAATTTGATATCGAGTGTCTGAACCAGTATAAATATTGTGTTCACTTACTGCTTTCTTTATACTGATGTTTAGAATTGCTTTTAACAAATTATCGCAGCCTAACTCGAGATAGAAACTCAAGGAGTTGCAAATCTCTAGTGCAGACCAGATAGTATCATCTGCAGACTAATAAGTTAGTCTGCACAAAATCATTATTCCGCAGAAATGACAATTAAATTCTCATACAACCTATTCCCCCCCCCCCCCTTAGGTTGAAACTCAAACCTCACAATTGGTATCAGAGCCTTACTTTCCAGACTTAATGGTTATTGGAAAGAAAAGGTCACATATTATATTTGTAAAGAAGTTACTAATAGTTTGCCTGTGTGAAGAATATTATGGCACCACCAAAGTTTCCTATATGTCCAAACAGTGGAGAACCCCCAACTTGCTGTTTCGATAAGTTCAATCACTGGAAGTTGAGAATGCTTGCACATCTCAACTCCATTGATGAAAGGATGCAAGATATTGTTCTGGATGGACCAAATGTTCCAGTGATGCCAGATCCAAAGGACTCATCAAAAGAAGTACAACAACCAAAGTCTCTCTAGACCAGAAAAGACTGGGATCTAGAGATGGTTGGGAGAAAAGCTCTAATGATAACATGTTCGAGATTATGGTTCATACCAAGACAGCAAATGAAGCATGGGAAGCTCTAATGCTAAGAAACGAAGGAACCAATGAGATCAGAGAAAACAAGAAGGATGTATTGATACAACAATACGAGCTGGTCTCAATGAGGTCTGATGTAGATTTGACAACCTTCTTTGAAAGGTTCAACATTCTCATCAACAATCTCAAAACCTTGGGAAAGACTTTCGAAAATAAGGAAGTCAATCTCAAGTTTGTCAAATCTCTTGGAGAAATTTGGAACACAAAGACAACTACAATAAGGGAATCCAGTGATCTAACAAAGATGTCCCTGGCTAATCTTTATGGTGTTCTGCACACCTATAATCTTGAAGTTAAGCAGAAGAAGCAGATTGATAACGCAAGAAAGAAAACCTTAGCCTTCAAAGCTCAAGAAAAAGTTTTGAAATTCATGGCAGAAGAAGAGAACAGTGACACCTCATCCACAAGTGAAGAAGATCTATCAGAAGAACTGACACTAATGGGAAAGAAGTTCAAAAATCTTTTCAAAAAGAAAACCTTCAAAAAGAACTTTTCCTTAAAAGCCAAAGATACAGACAAGGAAGTCTGCTACAACTGTGGTAAACCAGGTCACTTCGCTGCTCAGTGCAGATGACTAACTCAAGATTCGTCTGCACCAAGGTTTAAAAAGGACCACTACAAAGTTACCCCTAGGAAGAAGGAAAGAAGCAAGACATATGCAGCAAAGACATGGAGCGATACTGACTTTGATGATGAAGATATCATGTCAAATGCTCAACTATGCCTCATGGAAAAAGAACAAGAACCAAAACAGGTATTTGATCTTTCTGATTCACAAGCTACTACAGAGGAATTGAAGGAGGCACTTCAAGATACCTCTGAAAGCTTCATTTCTCTTCTAAAAGAAAATAAGGAAAATCTTAAGCAAATTGCAACTCTCAGGGAGAAATGCAATTCAAATGAAGAGACTAAAAATAGTCTAATCAATGCTCAAGAAAAACTGAAAGAAGCTGATGAAAAAGTGAAACTTCTCAATGCAGTGGTGGAAACACTTACCTTGAGAAACACTGAGCTTCAAAAGCAGGTAGATGCCTGGAATGGCAAGACCCTAGATCTACAAAAACTAATCAATATAGGTCAATCGTCTCATGATAAAACTGGGATAGGCTACAATGATTGGTTACAAAATAATAAAGATAAAAAGGTAATCACCAAGAAAGACAAGCAGACCAATGTTTCTACTGTAACAAAGGTACAGATGAAGAAAGCCTATACTGCAGAATATGTGTATAAGAATCAACACTCTACTGCACAAACTATGCAAAGTAGAAATAACTCACCTACACCAGCAATTCTGAAAAGGAACAATATTCTCAAGAGATCTGAAATGAAAAATTAGATCTCTATTGCTCAGTCTCAAAAGAGCTGGAGCAAACTACCTGCATATATGAATAGTAAGAAGAGAGTAAGAAACTCTCATATACAATTTAGTGATGGACCCCATGAAAATAAATATACACCTTACTACTCAGTATGGGATAACTCCTTGAGATCAATATGGAGAAAACCATACTTGAGACACACATGCTCATGTTAAGAGCAGCAGACCAGGTGGAGAAGACCACTAAAAAGCACAAGACCAAATGTCTACTGCTTTGCCTGTGGCAAACTTGACCACAAATCACTTGAATGCTGGAACACACATAAAAGGATAATTCAAGTGTGGGTTCCAAAAACTAACCAATAAGGACCATGTACAAATTTCTTTATGTTTACATTGCAGGAAAAGAAAAAAGGGATATGGTACTTGGATAGTGGATGCTCAGGACATATGACTGGAGACAAAGCCAATCTTGAGGATTTCAGAAAGGAGCAAGGACCTCTTGTCATATTTGGAGGAGGGAAAGCAAGTATAACTAAGGGTTACGGAACCCTTGGTATAGGTTCTTTAATCTTTAGAGATGTGGCTTATGTCAAGGGCTTAGAACATAACCTGCTATCCATTAGCCAGTTATGTGATAAGAACTATGATGTGTCATTTACTCAAAATACATGTCAAGTAATAAATAAAATGACAAAAGAAGTCAAGCTACTAGGAATTAGAAAAAGGAATATATATGTAGTAGATTTTGACTCCTCACAGTGAGAACAAATTACTTGTTTCTATACTAAAGAAGCTGAAGATACGAATTGGTTATGGCATAAAAGGCTAGCTCATCTGAACTTCAAAACCATAGCAAAATTATCCCCAGAAAACCTAGTAAGAGGACTCCCATAAATAAAATTCAAAAAGGATAAGTCATGCAGACCATATCAGGAAGGAAAGCAGACTAGAACAAGCTTTAAACATTTAAACTCTTCTAAATCAACTAGGATTCTTGAACTACTGAATATGGACCTCTTTGGTCCAGTTGAGATAGAAAGCTTAAGCAGGAAAAGATATACTCTAGTTATAGTAGATGATTACTCTAGGTATACCTAGGTAATGTTCCTACATAAAAAGAGTGAAACATGCAGTCTGCTAACAAGGTTCCTTAGACAAGTCCAAAATGAAAAAGGGATAGAAGTAATTACAATCAAAAGTGATCATGGTACTGAGTTTGATCAGACAGGAATAGATGTCTACTGCAATGATCATGGAATTAAGCATAATTTCTCAGCACCTAGATCACCTCAACAAAATGGAGTGGCTGAGAGAAAGAATAGGGCACTCATAGAGGCAACTAGAACAATGCTTGCTGATGCAAACCTATTTAAAAGATTCTGGGCAGAAGTAGTAAACACAGCCTGCTATATCCAAAATAGGTGCTCAATTCACAAGCTTTATAAGAAAACCTCACATGAACTGTGGAAAGGAAAAACACCAAGTGTCAAATATTTTCATGCCTTTGGATGCATATGCTATATACATAACAATAATAAAAACTATATACAAAAATTTGATCCTAAGGTAGATGAGGCAACCTTCTTAGGATACTCAACAAACAGCAAGGAATTTAGGATATACAATAGGAATACACAGATTATTGAGGAAGCAGTTCATGTATCTTTTGATGAAAAAGAAATATTTCCAAGAGATACTAATGTATTTGATGAAGAATGTGCATACAATGAACAGACTGCAGAAGAAATCATTGATACTGTAGACAAGGAAGAGTCGTCTGCACATGATAGCACTGCAGTAGAGGCAGAAGAACAATCTCAACAACAATTAAAATCACATGAACAAGACAAAAGAAGATGGATTAAGGCACATACACAGGATGATATTATAGGAGATAAGAATGCAACTGTGCAGACTAGGAGAGCAACAAATGCAGAATGCCTGGCTAGCTGTTTCATATCTGAAATAGAACCTAAGGTAATAAATGAAGCTCTAAATGATCCAAACTGGGTGGATGCAATGCAAGAAGAACTAAATGAGTTCAAAAGAAATGAGGTATGGTATCTCACACAAAGACCTAAAACCTATCCAGTTGTAGGATGCAAATGGGTGTTTAGAAACAAGTCTGATGAAAATGGTACAGTCATTAGAAATAAGGCTAGATTAGTCGCAAAGGGATACTCACAATAAGAAGGAATCGATTTTGATGAAACCTTTGCACCAGTAGCAAGATTAGAAGCCATAAGAATATTCCTTGCCTATGCAGCATATCAAGGATTTAGAGTCTATCAGGTGGATGTAAAAAGTGCATTTCTGAATGGAAAGCTACAAGAGGAAGTTTATGTCGAACAACCTCCTGGCTTTGAAGATTATGAATATCCAGATCATGTATATAGGTTAGACAAGGCATTATATGGGTTAAAACAAGCACCTCGGGCATGGTATGAAACTCTATCAACTTTTCTCTATGAAAATAACTTTGAAAGAGGTAAGATTGATACCACTCTGTTCTTAAAGAAACATAAGGAACACATATTGTTAACACAAATATATGTAGATGATATTATATTTGGCTGCACTAATGATAAGGTTTGTGAAAGATTTGCAGATCTAATGAAATCAAAATTTCAAATGAGCTTAACGGGAGAACTAAAATATTTCCTAGCACTCCAAGTACAACAGCTAAAAAGAGGAATTTTCTTAAATCAATCCAAATACTTAAGGAACACTATCAAAAAGTATGGATTAGATAATGCAAGTCATATGAAGACCCCAATGAGCACTTCAATAAAAATAAAAAAGGATGAACCTGGAAGAAAATAAATCAAACAATGTATAGAGGTATAATAGGATCACTATTATACCTTACTGCAAGTAGACCAGACATTCAATATGCAGTATGTGTCTGTGCAAGAAATCAATCTGATCCTAACGAATCTCACTACGCTGCAGTAAAAAAAATATTAAGATATCTCAAAGGAACTCCAAACCTTGGTGTATGGTTTCCTAAGGATTCAGATTTTACACTAATAGGCTATTCAGACACAGACTTTGCAGGATGTACAGTTGATAGAAAAAACGCAAGTGGATCATGTCAATTCATTGGAGCAAGATTAATATCGTGGTTCAGCAAGAAGCAGACTACTGTGTCTACTTCCACTACAGAAGCAGAATATATTGCTGCTGGAAGCTGCACTGCACAAATATTATGGATGAGATTACAACTTGCAGACTACGGTACAACACTCTCTAAAACCTCTATATTTTGTGACAGTACGTCTGCAATGGCTATTTCAGAAAATCCAGTCTTTCATTCAAGAACTAAGCACATTGATGTCAGATATCATTTTATCGGGGATCATGTGTAGAAAGGTCATATTAAATTGGAATACATTCCAACAGAAAAACAAATTGCAGACATTTTTACAAAACCTCTTGATGAAAACAAGTTCATTAAATTTCGAGGAGAATTGGGAATACTTGATTTACAACAATAACATTGGCCAAAAATGCTTTTCGCTCTACTGCATGTGTAGAATGCAGACTAGCATTGTTTATAAAAATTGCAAACTAGCTGTACTACACCACTGCTCTATTCCTCTAATCAGAAAATCACTGTACTCTTTAATCTCTCTCTAACAAACGCTCAAACTCTCTCTCTCTCTCTAAACTCTCGAGCACTCTACTACACAAAGTCGAAACCTTAATTTCTGTCAAATCACTTCAATTCGATTTCCAAAAACATTGTAATTCTTTCAAATCGTTTTACAATGGCCAACACACCATCCAGCTCATCAAAGAAAAGCCAAAAATCCTCTGAATCTTAGAGGAGTCCTTCAAGAAGAAGTCAAATTCAAACAGGTGTGGTGTTTGATTTCAATTCAATCCATGATGAGCAAGAAGAAGTCAGAGATATAGCAGACCTGATCGAAGAGGCTGGACTCAAGTCTCTATGTGAGCAAACAAGCAGAATTTATGATGATGAAGTTCTGGACTTCATCAAGAAGGCACAAGTCGCAGACAGTCTGTAGTAAATCACTTACACCTCTACTTCAAGAGGAATAACCATTCAGGTGAACCATGATGACCTTGCTCAATGCTTCAATCTTCCAAACGAAGATACAAGGATCATTCCATCTGTAGTCGTCAAGCTGGGACGACAAGCCATGCTAAGTCAAGACAAATGGAATGAAGCAATAAGGACCATGAAAAGATTCTTATGCAAAGAGCACAAACTTCTTGCCGACATCATGAAGAAAGCCATTTTCTCCAGAGAATTCAGCAAAGACCAAATTACCTCCGATCAACAGGAGATTATGTGTGCCATCCTTATAAAAACAAGAGTAAACTGAGCCAGTTTACTCATGTATCAACTTACAAGATCAGTGAGAGCAAGACTACCACTGTTCGGCAGAATAATCAGTACCCTTCTCAAACAAAAGATGAACCTCTCCGAAAAACAAAGAAGGCCATGGAACCTATCCAAACAAATAAACATCAAAAAGATAGGAAAAGCACCCTTAGGACTGATAAAAACGCCTGTAGCCCAGTCACTCAAGACTTTGGAAGTACAGACCCGACACAAGGCAAAGAAGACTACCACAGGAGTGCAGACTACTGCAGCACAGACTCAATCTACAAAGAAGCAGACCAAGAAGAAGCCAGCCCAACAGAAGATGCCAAAACCAAAGACTGCAAGGAGAAAACTCATTGTACATACCTCAGATGAGGAAACAATATCCGACAAACCAGCTACAGAACAAATCATAATCAATGAAGAAGAATCCCAGTCTCTAATAGTATAGACTGAGGAAGTCATTGATCAGTCTGCAGTACTGCAGACCAGGATGTTAGCTGAGCCCTCTTCATCAAGAATACCACCTAAAGTACCAGAGATTGCAGCCCTCCATGACGCAAATATAACGATTCAATTCCTCAAGGCCGGAGCAAGTGATGATTTGAAGAAAATAATCTTGGAAGCTCAAGTAAGCTTTCAGGAGATAAGGGAAGGACCTCGAGCAAAATTCAGACAAAGGCTTGTTGCGGAAGGCTACTCTCATAATGAAATAAGAGAGATTGAGGCCAAGATGTCAGCTCTTCAGATGAAACCAATCTCAGTGGACTCTACTACACCAACTCTCACTATCAGACCCCTTGAAGCAGAACCAACAACCACAACAACAATTGTTCCGTTCACAGGCAGTAGAATGGAGACTTCACAAACTGCAGATGACTAATCTGCCACTGCCACTGCCATATGGACTACAACACCACCAACTCAAGAAAGATCCTCTCCTGAAAGCATCATTGAATCAGTCATGAAGATGGTCAAAGCAGTCGAGGCAAACCTATTGCAGTAGAAAGTTATAGATTCTCAGTTGCTTGCGGAAAGGACTGGAGCCAAGATGAAGCAGAAGATTGAAAGCGACAAACTAATTCAGGAGTTTGTGAGACAACACAATCTACCAATCAAGAGGTCAAGAAAAACACAAGAGGCGTCAATTCAAGAGGCGTCAGCAAGAACTACAAGAAGAATTACACGGTCTGCTAGACAAAAGCTAATTCCTCAAGGATCCAAAACTCTGTACGAGATAATTCCAGACCAATCTCAGACGCTGATCGGTGACATAACTGGAATGACCGAAGGGGAGATTCATCAGCTGGTTGAACTCCAAAATAAGGAAGTTAGCAGATCAACGAGACCTAAAGAGCCTTACTTCATGTTCAGTGGAACACTTGAGTTCAAGGACTCCACACTGAAGACAAAAAGGCTCAGACATGTTCTCCTAAGGCATATAGAGTTTGTCAATTCTCTAAAAATTGAAGCAGAACTCAAGAAAATCCTTGAGAAACACATCAAGGCTGTTATCGAGGAGGTCTATGAATACCTGTCTCGACCTGATCTGGGAGAACATCAACCAGCAGGGGACAATAGAGATGATCATCCAAGAGATCAACCTCAACAAGACTCTCATGATGATGAAGATGATATCATAGATCAAGTAGCGGCTGAAGGAGTACAACTACAGCAGACTAATGCGGAACAACATGATTCTGTTGCAAAGGAGGCTGCAGATGAGGTTACTGTAGACGAGACAATGGCTGTCTCTCCAGCCAAACCAGTTATACTTCAAACAGAAGAAGCAGGTCATTCAAAGTCCCCAACTGAAGAATCTGTTGCAGAAACCCCATTGATCATCGCTCTTATAGTAGAAGGTACACTGGCAGATGAGGTGACATCCATTCAAGTCTCAATACATGCAGACAAGCCAAGTGCCCCAGCAGACGAGACAATTGATACAGATAAAACCACTTTGGTTGCAGCAGCGGCACATCAAGCAACTCCATATAGAGACATTGAACACATAGTCTTCACTCCACCATCTGCTTTTGGTTTAGCTCAAATGGAACCACATGTACCCTCTGCAACCTGGAGGCTATATACAGTAATCCCTCAGACACCAAAATGACTCCAACACCACTTAAAGACCTAAAGAAAGTCTTTGAAGACCATGAAGTTGAAGTACTATCTGTCCAACCACATGAGCAAGGTGAAAGAGTTCCCTCTTCAACCTCAGAAGACACAACCTAATACCGACTACGTCAGCTTGACCAAGAGATTTATGGAATGCATTCATGGATCAGAGATGCCTTCCATGATCTCCTCGAAGACTTGGAGCCAATTGCAGAAGACCTTGCAGCGGAAAAAGAACTTAGGAAATCCACTTTTGCTAACTTTGGGGCGACTCTTAGTCATCTAGCAGCAGGAGTCATTGATCAGATGAAGCAAAATCGGTCAGTACATCTTCACACTCAACGAACACATATCTCCAACTTCAGAAGATTCAAGGAGCAATAGTCTGTAGCACTTTGCAAGCTCAATAACACCATGTAGATGACACAAAAGAACATTGATGAGCACATGAGAATCAATGACATCAAGTTTGGCCTTCTTGAGACCAAGCTCCAAGTAGTCCAAAAACACATTCACTCTGAACTCAAGGGGGTAAGGGTAGCTCTTGAAAACCTCACCTCTGTACTGAGTGCTAACAAAAAGGGGGAGAAACCTTCTGAAGGGCAGCAGAGACCTGATGCAGACGAGCAACAACAAGACCCCTCTGCAACTCAGGGGGAGAAGGAGAAATCCCCTGAAGCAAAGAGAAAGAACTCTGGAGAACAAGGCAGGGATCCTAAGAGACAAAGACATCAAGAAGAAGACAGACATAGGAAACGCAGCAGGGAATCTGAGGAGGAAAGGCGATATCAACGTAGACGAGGGAAAGAACATCAAAGGTAAGACTAAATCTAAACCTCAATGTTTTTTTTTCCCAAATCTCAATTTTAAATTGAAACTTAAATTCAAAAATGTACAATCTCTGTATTAATCAAGAAAGCTTGTTATATTACATAGGAGTTTTTGTTAACATCAATTTAGGGGGAGATTGATAGGAATGTGCAATTCCTTCGTATGTATAGAAATTGATGTAACAAAACTTAAATGTATTAATTGTAATATAGTTAGGATGTTCAGGCTAAAAGTCAAGTAGGTAGTTGCAGTCTAGGTCAGATGCAAGAGTGCAGAAGGTTGCAGATGCAGAGGCATAGTGCAGACCACCAGATGCAT
>LIEC01010800.1:0-25125 GCA_001925005.1 Drosera capensis | reverse complement strand
TACTTGGCATTCTATTGATCAAAAAACAAGCAGTATAGAATGCTTCATCTCAGAAGCGTAAAGGCATGTGAGAATGGGCTAAGAGAGCAAGGCCAGTCTCCACTATATGTTGATGCTTTCGTTCAATGACGCCGTTCTGTTGGTGGGTGTGAGGACAGGAAATTTGATGGGTTATGCCGACACGATTGAAATATGAGTGGAGGCGATGATACTCACCACCCCAGTCAGATTGGACAGATCGAATTTTGGAGCCAAGAAGACATTCAACATGCTTTTGAAATTGTAAAAAGATTTGCTCAACATCAGATTTGCATTTGAGAAAGTAAATCCAAACAAATTTACTGTAGTCATCAACAAAGGAAACATAGTACTTGGAATCACTAACTGATGGGAGAGCTGGTCCCCAAACATCAGTGTGAATTAGCTCCAAAGGAGCCGTGGATAAATGTGTAGAGAGATTAAAAGGGAGCTGATGTGCTTTGGCCTGCTGGCAAGCATTACAAACTGAAGATTCAGATTTATTGACTACAGAAATTTTATTGTTTTGCAAAATCCGATGAACAATTGATGAAGCTGGATGGCCTAATCGGCGATGCCAATCCTCCTGAGAAGTCCTAACAGAGAGCATGGCCTGACTGGGTCGATTTCCGACAAGAGTGTAGAGTCCATTTCTACACGCTCTGAGAAGAGTGCTCTTTCGTGGCTTGATCCTTGACAAAGAAGCAATGTGGATGAAATTCAACAAAATCGTTGTTATTTATGGCAAGTTTTCGGACAGATAAAAGATGCCTATTGATGTTTGGAACATGCAGAACATTATTCAGATAAAGGGATCGAGAGAGTCCAGCAACAGAAGAATTTCCAATATGTGCAATAGACAAACCTGCTCCGTTCGTCACTTGGACGTGACCTCCGCCGGTGTAGCGTTCCTTGGTTGTCAGACGCTCCAGATCGTGCGTGATGTGGTCGGTGGCCCCTGTATCAGCGTACCAATTTGAGTCGACAATGTAGGAGTTCGAGTTAGTTGCAGCAGCTGCGGCGACCCTAGTGTCCTCAACCTGATAGCAGCGCAGAACATCGTGGCCCCCTTTGTGGCAGACCTGGCAGATGATTCGAGATCCATTCTGGCCAGGGATGGTATTGGGGCGAGGAGTGGACGTTCTGCCACCATTGCCGCCGCGCCCACGCCCGTGGCCCCCTTTGTTGTTCGGGCTTCCACCGCGTCCTCCTCTGATGGCCTAGTTTGCAGAAACCTGGAAATTGGAGTTGTTATGCTTCATCCTCAACTCGAAGCTGAGGAGATGGGCATACACTTCTGTCAAGGAAAGTGGATCAACACGGATGGTGAGACTGGTGACAACCGAGTCAAACTCGCTGCCAAGGCCAGCCAAAAGATAGGAGATCACATCGTCCTCCATGATTGGGCTCCCGATTGCAGAGAGCGTATCTGCCAAATTCTTCACTTTGCGGAAATAATCCGCTATGCTTGTCTCCTTCTTCTGCAGGGTTGAAAGCGCCAGACGAATTTGCATGGCGCGGGCTCGTGAGCCCGAGGAGAACATCCTCTCCAATGCAAACCAGACCTCTCGCGATGAAGACAGGTTGATAACATGGGAAAGCACTTCTTCAGTAAGAGAGGAAAGGAGTGCGCTCAACACCAGTTGGTCATGTTGGAACCATATAGTGTAGGCTGGATTTGGCGCAGTCAATGCGCCGTCAGCGGTCGTCGTAGTGAGTGTTGCCGGTGGGGCCTCGCTGGTGCCGTCGACGTATCCGAGCAACTGCTGCTTCGAAGGTACGGGAGGAGCTATGCTTTCCACAACAGGTAATTTTCCCTGGAGAGCTTCACATTGATCATGTGATTGAAAGCTGGTGTAGGCAGTATGTTGGTGCTTGTGGTCGAGCCGGACAGGGTGGAGCCATTGGTGCTAATGGTGCCCATCAAACTCGAGAAATTGGTGGAGAATTCGGTGTGTGGTGGATCAGAAAGCTCTGATATCATATGAGAACTTGAGAAGAATTGCCAAGCACAAAGATCCTCAAGGGATCATTCTCTTTATATTGACAAAACAGATGATGGAACAACAAGATGCAGAAAAAACGGATCTGGCTACATGATGGATCAACAAGATCCAGAGAAAGTGGATCTGAGTACCTATGGTACCTATATGTACAGTGCACGTTGCACATATGCATGAGACTATTACAATTCTAACAATGCTAGAGTTCATTCAACATAGTGTCCCAAATTGTTCCCAAAATCATGACAAAAATCAACCAACAAAGTGTTTTTTTTATGTGTTGGGTTATTTTGGATTCTATGTTAATGGCTTGTTTTTTTATATAAAAAAAGTGATCCATGTTATCAAAAATTTAAACTTATAATTAAACGTTCCATTAGGCGGAAAAGGGACGCTTAGGCGGGCCGATTAAATGGAAACACCGTCTTTTATTACCGTTTATGTGGAAATCGAGTGGTCCAAGTGGCGCCTCCGCTTAGGTCCTTTTTTACAGTATTGGCTGCTTTGTTGAATTCACTTAATCTTACATCTAAAAACTCAAACACATTGCCCTGTTTGTGAAAAATGGTTCGAGCTTGGTACTAATGACAATAACATCTTCATGTGATCTACATGACTGTTGCGCCAGAAGGCCTCTTGCCTGATGGCACAAAAAGGTGATTTTCGATTCAACAATCTATCAGATTATTTCTTTTTTCTTTAGTTTATTGCGAATTTAGTTGTTTTACTTCTGACATAGTTTAATTGCAGGCAGTGATCACTCGAGAGATCCGGCTGCTTATGTCTGATGCATAGTTACTGAATACTCTCACACCTCTAATGTACCGCGAATCGGGTGTGGCATACCAAGGTGCGATACATAAAAAGAAGTCCTTAAAATTTATGCCATGACCAACGTATCACATACCAGGCTTAACGTACCGGATAACGTATATAGTAACACTGGTCTGATGTGGCACAAAAGGTGAGTTTGAATGTTTTCCTGTGTGATTTTTCACTTCAGCATCTACCAGAGCCTTTCTGTTTTCTTTAGTTTATAGTGAACATAAGAAAATTACTGCTTATATAGCTCGATTACAGGCACTGATCAACGTACCAAGGTGCGATACGTAAAAAGAACTCCTTAAAATTTATGCCACGACCAATGTATCACATACCAGGCTTAACGTACCGGATAACGTATATGGTAACACTGGTCTGATGTGGCACAAAAGGTGAGTTTGAATGTTTCCCTGTGTGATTTTTCACTTCAGCATCTACCAGAGCCTTTCTGTTTTCTTTAGTTTATAGTGAACATAAGAAAATTACTGCTGATATATCTCGATTACAGGCACTGATCACTTGTTTTATGTGTTTGACGGCATGGGTCTTTGAGATCATGATATTGGAGTTCTCTCTGATGGTCACACCTTGGGTGAGTGAAGTATTTTTAGATGCTGGAATATGTTGGTTCTCTTTGGTCTTGTCATGAATCTGTCACTGAGTGAAGGAGAGGTCTGGTTTTGAAGGCACATGGACATCCAATCATCTTTCTTCAATTATGTCACCCTAACATCTATCTTTTGCTCTGTCATATTGGTTTAGCCACAAATATAGTAACACATAAAAGTTGATTTATTTGTTGATAGGATACTCCTTCTTGCGGAGATGTATGAGGTGTTCCACCCACTTCTTGATGCAATCAACACGAGGATAAAATTCATGCCATCAGAATAAAAACAAGATCAATGATTAAATCCATCACATTTCATAAAACAAAAAATAGCAGTAGAAAATCTCTGTAGCCAATTTATGTCAGCTGTTGCTCCGTTGCTGCAGAAGTGATCATTATCTGAGAAGTATGCGCGGACAAAGAGGGATCATTTCCTGCACTTTGGTTCACCAATGCTGTGAGTCCTGCTCCTTTGTTGCAGAAGGTGAATAATCAATAAACAGCTAGATGTGGTACATCAATTTCCTTCCTCTGATTTAGATCTTATGGTTCAGTTCTTTGTTTAGCTTGCTTGTACTGTATGAGAACTTATCTTGCATATTGTTGTTTCGTCCCTTGCTCAAATGAAGAATGTTGATCCAAGGTCTTGGATAAAAATACTTGTCGAACATCTTTCTTACTTGTCTTCTTGTCAGGTTTTGATCGATGTCTAAGGCTACCGAGGATCTGCAAGTCTTATTTTTATCCGTTTTTGAGGCATTATGTTTCTCGGTCTGATCCCTGATCGAAGCTCCTCCAGCAGGCATGTCAATGAAAGCGTAAATCTAATCTGCAAGTTTATGATCTCAGCTCCTCTCCTCAAGCTGTTGTACACATTTAGACATCAACGGTGTCAACAATGGAGGTTAGATTGCTAACTTTTCTGATTCATCAACTTTTTTCCATTGGTTCTTTCCACCAAAAAAATTTTTGTTTTAAAATCATGTTTCTGCAGGTTAATTCTGTTGGACGAAGTCTGCGACTTTAATCATGCTTTCGAAGACTTAGTTATTATATTAAGGTTCTCAAACAGTAAGCGATTTGATGGCTGCTTATTGAATTGCTCAAGTTTTTTAATTTCTTGCATATATTCCGTGGATAACGATGCATTCATAAATCCAAAAGATAGGCAGTCTTAAACTTACATCTAAGAACTCGCATTACTTTGTCTTTAAAGACCGGTTAGAGGTTGATACTGAGCCCGATAACCACGTGGAAATTGTATACGAACTTTTACAAGTGATTAACAAGACTTTGCTGCCGTCAGAGGGGCAAAAGGTGAGTTTGAATGTTTTCTTGTGTGATTTTGCACATCAGCAATCCACAGGATACGTCTTATTGGGTATAGTTATTATAAAGTAGGTGAATAGCTGCTGGCATAGATCTCCATTGTAGGGGCGCACCAATTACTCTGAGAGATTGTATGCCACATGGATCTCTGAGATCACTGTACTATTCTTTCTCATGAAGCCTCTGATAGTCATTAATCTTTGATGCTTGAATTTGTTAGTTTTCTTAGGTTATGTTCTGGAATTTTTACTATGAGATCGAATGACCATGCAGTGAAGATGCAACAAGAAGCAGCAGTCAAGTTTCGAAGGGCCATGGACACTCACTCCTTTGGTTTGTGATACTCCTCTTATTTCAAATATGTGACTGTATCTTCTTTCTTTTACTATGTCATTGGTTTTGCCACAAATTAGTAATACATTTTAGCTGCAAGTATTTCTCTTGACAGGATAGTTCTTATTGCGGAGGCTGAAGAAGGTCTTGTCTTTCTGCAATCTGCATCGGGCAAAGCTCTCATAAGTGATGAAGTGTTCTGTTCTCCTAAGTGGTGAAGTGTTCTGCTCTCCTAAGTGATGAAGTGTTCTTCCCACTTGGCGATATAACTTAAACGAGGATAAACCTCATGCCTTGAAGATCAAATACTTTAAATAGTTTGAATGTTTTCCTGTGTGATGTTTCACTTCAGCATCTACTAGATCCTCTCCGTTTTCTTTAGTTTATTGTGAACATAAGAGAATTACCGTTGATATATCTTGATGCAGGCACTGATTACTTGAAATATGTGTTTCACGACATGGGTCTTTGAGATCAGGATATTGTAGTTTTCTCTGATGGTCACACCTTGGGTGGGTGAAATCATCTTGGACGCTAGAATATGTGTTGGTTCTCTTTGTTCTCGTCATGAATCTATCTCTGTGGATATGATTATGCAGATAATAATTCCACAAGGAGAGGTCCGGTTTTAAAGGCGCATGGACATCCAATCATCTTTCTTCAATTATGTATCTCTATCATCTATCTTTTGCTCTGTCATTGGATTTGCCACATATATTATGTATCTCTATCATCTATCTTTTGCTCTGTCATTGGATTTGCCACATATATATGAGTGATACATTAAAGCTGCTTTATTTGCGTTGACAGGTTACTCCTTCTCGCGGAGATGTATGAGGTTTTCCACCCACTTGTTGATGTAATCAACACGAGGATAGAATTCATGCCATCATAATCAAAACAAGATCAATGATCGGGAAACCTTCAATGGAAGTGTGACCCGAAGTACACAATTTGTCTCTTTTACCTTCGTACAGATTACTAGTTCCCTGGAGGTGAATTTCTTTCATTGTTTGTTTATAGGAGACTGAACGAAGGTGTTGCTTGGGAGACCTTCCATGGAAGTGTGACCTTTCTTTGTTCTTGATTCTGTCTCTGAAATCAAGAGCTTCTGGCACTCTTGAAAAGTATGGAGGAATTACTTTTAGTACTCGCATTATGGAGGAATTACTTTTAGTACTCGCATTTTCAGATGGGATATACCATGACTGTGAATTTATATCCCCGTGAATTGAATCTCCCTAATCATGTGAGACATATGGAGTTGGTGGCATAAATCTTAAAATTATCAGGTTATGTATGCCAATAAAATCTTGCATAGCTGTATGAATACAAATATTGGCTTCGTGTGATTGCAATGTGACATTCCATTTCTAAAGAAACTTGTTCCATTTTGCAGGATGCTCATCGCTTTTTTCAAAATCACTTTCTGAATTGTCTTCTTGTCATGGTTTTTGATCTTCTGTCAAGTTACCAATTATCTGCAAGTCTTATATCCTCCATCCGCTTTCTGAGGCGTTATGTTTGTTGGTTTGATTGCTGATTGAAACTCCTCCTGCAGACATGTCAATGAAAGCGTAAATCTAATCTGCAATTTATGACCTCATCTCTTTTCTGATCACGTTGTTGTACACTTTTACTCATCAAGGGGTGTCAAGAAAGGATGGTCTAATTGCTAAATTTTATGATACATCAATTTTTTTTTCATTGGGTTTTCCCTGCGGAAAAAAATCTGTTTTCTAAATCTTGTTTCTTGCTTTCTCTGGTCATTTCTCTCAGATAAAGTCAGGAACTTTAATCATGATTTTGATGAATTAAGTAAGTTTTTCAAGTTTTGAAACAGTAAGCGGTTCAATAGCTGCTTTAATGAATTTGCTGAAGTTTGTGTTAAGGTCCCTGCCTAATTACATGGAATGATCATTTCACAGATATGAAGGATCGACCAGTCTTAATCTTACATCTATGAACTCAAACGCATTGCCCTGTTTGTATAGAATGGTTCTAGCTTGGTACTGAGGGCAATAACTATCTAGAAGTTATATAACATCTTCATGTGATATATAAGACTGTCGCGCCAGAAGGTCTCTTTTGCCTGATGGCACAAAAAGGTGAATTTCCACTTGATAATCTATCAGATCCTTTCTGTTTTCTTTAGTTTATTGCGAATTTAGGAGTTTTACTTCTGACATATTTCATTGCAGGCACTCATCACTTGAGAGGTCCGGCTGCTTTTGTCTGATGGCACAAAAGGTGAGTTTGAATGAGTTTGAATGTTTTCCTGTGATTTTTCACTTCAGCATCTACCAGATCCTTTCCATTTTGTTTAGTTCATAGTGAATATAAGAGAATTACCGCAGATATATCCTTTCCATTTTGTTTAGTTCATAGTGAGCATAAGAGAATTACCGCAGATATATCTTGATTGCAGGCACTAATCACTTAATGTATGTGTTCGACGATGTGGGTCTTTGACAGCAGGATACTGTAGTTCTCTCTGATCGTCACACCTTGGGTGAGTGAAATCATCTTAGATGCTAGAATATGTTGGTTCTATTTGGTCACGTCATGAATCTGTCACCGTGCATATGATTATGAAGGTAAAATGCTGCAAGGAGATGTCTTGTTTTTAAGGCGCATGGATATCCAACCATCTTTCTTCAATTTTGTCTTCCTGTCATTGGTTTTGCCACAAATTTAGTAACAGATCAAAGCTGCTTTATTTGCGTTGACAGGATACTCCTCGCGGACATGTATGTGCCTATGAGGTGTTCCACCCGCTTGTTGATGTTATCAACACGAGGATAAAGTTCATGCCATCAGAATCAAAACAAGATCAATTAATTAAATCCATCTCATCAACATAAAACAAAAAAAAGCAGGTATAAAATATCTGTAGAAGCCGATTTATGTCAGCTATTGCTCCGTTGCTGCGGAAGTGATTGTTATCTGAGAAGTATACGCTGACATAGAGGGGTCACTCCCTGCGCTTTGGTTCACCAATGCCGTGTCCCGCTCCTTTGTTGCAGAAAGTGATGTAAACCAAGAAACAGCCAGATGGCCCAGATGTGGTATATCAATTACCTTCCTCTGATTTTTGGATCTTACGGTTCAGTTCTTTGTTTAGCTTTCTTGTACTATATGAGAACAAATCTTGCATATTGTTTGTTTTGTCCCTTGCTCAAATGAAGAATGTTGATCCAAGGTCTTGGATAAAATACTTGTTGAGCATCTCTCTGAGTTGTCTTCTTGTCAGGTTTTGGTCATCTGGCTTAAGTTGCCAAGTATCTGCAAGTCTTACTTCCATCCGCTTTTTGAGGAATTATGTTTCAGTCTCCCTGGTCGAAGCTCCTCCAGGAGACGTGTCAATGGAAGCGCATATCTAATCTGACATTTTTTTGATCTAATCTCTTATCTGTTCATGCTGTTGTACACATGTAGAGGGTTTATTTGCTAATTTTTCTTATTCATCAACTTTTTTCCATTGGTTGTTTCCACTAAAAACAATTTGCTTTAAAACCATGTTTCTGCAGGTTATTTCGCTTGGATTAAGTCTGGGATTCTAATCATGTTTTCGAAAATGTGGTTAATATTTTAAGGTTCTCAAACAGTAATGATGTGATGGCTGCTTTATTGAGTTTATCTCTTGCATATATTTCGTGGATAATCATGCATTCATAGATCCAAAAGATGCATTTCCCTGTCGGTTGTAGCCAAAACCATGTGGAAATTATTTACAAACTTTTGCAAGTGATTTACTAGACTTCTGCCACCAGAAGAGGGCTACTTGCCGTACGGCACAAAAGGTGAGTTCGAATGTTTTCTTGTGTGATTTTGTACATCAGCAATCCACAGGATACTTCTCATTGTGTTGGTTATTAGAAAGTTGGTGAATAGCTGCTGTTTATTATAGTATCTCCATTGTGGGTACTGATTACTCTGAGATATTTTATGCCACATGGATCTCTGAGATCACTATGCTATAGCTCTTTCTCATAACCGAACCTCTGTTAGTGATATCATCTTTGATTCTTGAATATGCTAGTTCTCTTAGGTCATGTTCTGGAATTTTTACTGTGGGATCGAAGGACTATGCAGTGAAGGTGCAACAAAGAAGCAGTCAAGTTTTGAAGGGCCATAAACACCCAATCCTTTGGTTTATGATACTCCTCTTACTTCAAATATGCGATTGTATCATCTTATTTTGCTGTGTCATTGGTTTTGGCACAAATTTAGTAACATATTTTAGCTGCAAGTTTTTCTCTTGACAGGATAGTTCTGATTGCGGAGACGGAAGAAGGTCTTGTCTTTCTGCATCAGACAAAGCTCTATAAGTGATGAAGTGTTCTGCCCACTCGGTGAACAGTGATAACTAACACGAGGATGAACCTCACGCCCTGAGAATCAAACAATTGAAACAGTTCGATCCATCTCAAAAATTAGCAAGTAGATAATCTCTGCATTAGCTGATTCGTGTCCTGCATTGCTCCTTTATGCAGAAGTGATCATTATCGGAGAAGTATGAATGGACAATGTCGGATCTTTCCTGTTTCAGATGCGCCATGAATCCTGCTCCTTTGTTGCAAAAGGTGTTTATAACCTGAGAAATATTTCGATGTGGTATGTCAGCTTCTTTATGGTTCAGTTTCTTTGTCACGAGAATGCATCTTGCATAATGTTGTTTCGTCCCTAGCCCGAGTGAAGGATGTAGATTTGATTCTTTGATAATGCATGTAGTCTGTTGTGTTTCTAAGTTCAGGCAGGCTAATGACTAGAATCTACGTGCATTTAAGGTGTTTTTTTCTGTAATGATTTGGAATGATGGTTGTTATGAAGAACATGTCTTGTTGTCACTCAACTTTTCCCATAGGTTTGATGGCTCTTTAGCTAGTTTTTTTGTTCCACATGCATCTTAGATCTATTTTATTTGAGTGCCTTCCCTTTTAATTTGGTGGAAGCTAGTCTCATCAAGAGCGACGACTTCAAGGTGTAGATTTTAAGTGCTTCTTCTTTCCGTCTCCTTTCTTCCTTGATCCTCTTGTCAGTATTGCATACACGTTCGTTTTCCAATAAGCATGATCCTTTTTCATCAAGGGTTTCAGCTCTAAAGCAATTGCTACATTTTGCAGGATGTTTGGTGCTCTTATTCAAAATATGGATCAATCATCATCATCTTATTCGTCGAGACCACTGCCTGGGTGGTTTTTCGTGGATTTTGTGCTTCACCAAACATGTGAACTTCCCTGGTGGGTCATCATTCAGAGGTAAGTCACAAGACTCCATTAACCTTGATCTTGACATGTTGTTGGGCATTTTTCGCTTCATCTTTTCGCTGTGGATGATGGATTGATCATTTGACATTGACTATGAATCTCTCAGAGCATTACACGTAACGGTGTGAACTGGTGTGCTTCTTTTGATACGAACATAGTGGCGACATTACATGACGGATAACTGTTTCTTTGACATCCTTGGTATCCATTTTTTGTGTCGACCATGTCTACCCTTGAATTGCGCATGAAAACTTTCCTATCCTGGTTTGCCGCTTTGGTCACGTATATTACTTCAAATTCTGAAGCAAGATTGAACCTTCTTCACTTGAGATAAACCGAAGTCCTTGGTCATGTGGAGTGTGTTCTCTTGGGCCATGGTGCAGGGTGGGGGCAACCTCGAAGTAGATTGTTAAGCCATTTAGATATGAACAAGGCACTTGGTGTTGTGGGGGGTTTTCGCTTTTCGCGACCTTTGTTGCCATTTGAATCAATGGATACCTTGACAGCCTTATATACATCTGTAAAATCTCGCCCAGGAACCTTTTCTGCTTTTACAATTAGTCCCCCATGGCTCAAGAGATCTCACCTAAAGGAAGTAAGACTTTTTAATAAGTTAGTGTATGCGCTCTAGGGAAAGGTTACTATAAGCTTGGACAAAACTAGAATGACGAGTTACCACATTGGTAACAGTTAATTCGAGCTTTCAACTTAAGGCCTGGTAAAATGTCGATTTCGTGCACTTTTCGTGTTCTGGTCTTTCATGTTCAGGCCCTGTAACATCTTGTTTGGTTCAACTTTTTGTTTCATAACCACTATCAGCTTGTTTTTCAAAACCTTTTCACTGATGGATATTATTTTGAACCGCCAAGGGTCTTCACTGATTTGAATTTTCTATGTACAGAAGATCAATAAATGAAATTCTTGAGTGTTTGAGATGGAGATTGGACCACTGTGGATCCTGGCAGACCATATAGTAGTATAGTACTGTAATGCCCCCCTTCTCGATTCATATGGTCCATGAGCAAGCATTAACTTGTTTGGTATATAGCCTAGGGTAATGTGGTGAGGGTGCGGTTGGAATGCAAAAATGAACTTTTTTTTTTATACCATTGAACATATACAAAAATGAACTTGCATTTCATAGGTTTGAACGATAAACAAGGCTATTTCTCTCAATTGAGTTTTCATGCTTGTGGTGTTTACTGTACAAAGAAAAACCTACACTTTGGATTCCAAGTTTTGTTTGTTTTATTTTTTCTTCTAAATTAACTTTTATTTTTCATATAAAATTTAGATTCTTACTTTTCATGAGTTTTTGTTCTGATACCTATTCCATCATTTGTTAAAATTTCTCGTAGAGTTGGATCCTAATTTGTTATTGAAGCCACCTGACATATGGTGTTTATTTGCCCGTGGACTTGTAGATGGATCAATATATTATTGTCCACTCTTATGGACAGTAATTATAGATCACTAAATTTTCACTTTTCATAAGCTTGGGGATTTTCGTGGGGTTGGTTTCTCGTCATCTGAGTCAATGGGATATATGGTGGTATCTCTCTCCATAATATAACGAACAGTTTAACCTCGACATATGAATTTATGTATATATTGAATTTTTTTTAGATTTAATGAAAAAAAATATTTTTTAAATGATGGTGGGATGTAAGTGGTATTTAGGAGAGATAGAATGAGAGAGGAGTATTATAACAGATGGTGATTTTTTTGATGTTTTTTATATAAAAAAATTACTGAATATGATATATTGATTATTTTTTGGGATGATTCAAATAAAAAATATGATATATAATATGATCCAAATAAAATAATATTTATTTGACCGTGGGTTTTTGGATGGATCAATTTATCATAGTCCATCCTTATGGACAGGGTCGAGGTACGCGCGACGACCATTGGCTTATTAATATTGGTTTTTTTGACGATTTTTCTCTTTTCTAATTTTTTATTTTTATCATTTGGTTTTAGATCTAAATAGACCTATTTTTTTCAATAATCACTTATGCGATTTTTCTATGCTTGACCGTAGTATAGTTTCGCCCCTTATTGATGTAATGTCGAGGATGCCATTGTTCATCAAAATGATTCATGAGGTTTAGAGACACGTATCGTAATTGTTGAAATATCAACCATGTGGTTTTTACTCATTGGCTTTTGCCAAATCGTATCCAACCAACCACATTGAAGAAGCCATGGCCATGCTACAAGTTAGGGATTGTACGTTAATAGAAGGAGAAGAAGACTTAGGGTCGATCGAGGGGGTACTATGTGAATGAAAAGGTGCTTTTAGTTGTACTTCTGTCGTGGCTTTCCTCTTAGATAGGTAGAAGAAGAAAAGGATAAGAAATAACAGTAAAATTAGAAAGTACAGATATGAATTCCTCATATATTGTTACGAATTCATCATCACAAGTGACATAAGCTAAGAGACGTAAGAAGGCTATGTGTCTTTTGGGTATGTTACTTTTTGAATCTCTTTAACAGATTCTCTATTTTATATATCCGAATCTATCTATTTGACATGTTATAGAATCTTTATTTATCATATACTATATCAGAATATCTATCTTAATATCAATATCTTTATATTAACAATATTTTATATCTTTCACTCATTACACTATTCTTCTTATAAAATAATAATAAATAACTAGAGATTCTGTTGCAGCTTCAATTTTGACGTAATTTTGTTTTTTTCATTATCCAAACTACATATGTTACCTATTTTACATAATCCAATGCAAGTGCTCTGAGGGAACTATACAAATGCATTTAAGCAACTTTGCCCAAAGTTTTTCTGAAAATTGACAGTACTACATGCACCTTTTGGGGCGAAGAGTAGAGCAACTTTGTTAAAAAGCTTTTAGAAACGTGTATGTGATTAGGCAAACCTTTTTGAAGCATTGTGATAGGAAAGTAATGTTCTTTACGTGAAAGTGAGTTCTTTACTCTTTTTGTGCACAATGTTTGGTGCAGTTGTTTTGAAGTTAAGTTGTATGCTAGTAATTGTTAAAGAGTATACTTATCTGGTTGAGTTTCTATTAGATTTGAAGTAATTTCAAATACCGTGACAGCTGGATAGAATCTATCACTGATAGGCTTCATATGTACAGAGTTTGTCATTTATATCACCTTCTGGAACGAAAAATGCTAAGAATTCGTGTTAGCGGTACCATGATGTATCTGTACCGAAGAACTTTGGTTTGATTTGTCGGCTTCTATTGAGGTATATGATGGCTTAAGTAGTTATCAAGATGATCATGAAATAAAAAGATGAAAAGTTTATATATATATAAATAGTTCATAACCTATTAGTTTAAGGATTTGTTTGGTATCATTCTAGTTTTAGTTTTCTGCTTTCGTTTTACTGACTATGAAATCAAAAGATGAAGAGTTTATATATATAAATAGTTCATAACCTATTAGTCTAAGGATATGTTTGGTATCATTCTAGTTTTAGTTTTCTACTTTCGTTTTACTAACTCATGAAATCAAATTATTTGTTTTTGATTTCTAATTTTGAAACGGATGAAATAAAAATTGAAAACAAAAAACAAAGAAAAATAGTTTTTCACTTTCTGTTTCAATTATAGTATTAAACTTTCCCTTTATAAAAAATGATAGTATTACTTTGTAAGGTGATTTCGGTTTTCATTATTGATTTTTTTTTTCTGTTATTGATTTGGTTTTCACAGTTTTGAATAATAATACCAAACAACCCCTAAAATATGAATCTAATTCACATATATATGCTACTCATATTTAATTCGGATATTGGAATTTCTTTTTGCGTTCTTCCCCTAAGTCACTATAACTAATATCAGAGTCTATGATTCCTTGGTCGAAGACTGGCCCAAATGTTCAAAAAATAATAAGACTCGTCGTCGTTGTGTTTCTCGTTTCGCAATATGAGAGGATGGACAATAAAGTCCGGAGTGCGGTTAAGACAGGGGACTATATGATTTAGTGGAAAGGGATCTGGATCCCCTGCTGTAGCAAGCTACAGTAGGCTGCTGTACTCAATCAAAAAAATCCTTTTCCCTAAAAAAAATATTAACAAAAAAACATTAAAAAAATCTGGAAAAAAGGAACACCCTAATTAGGAAATATAAACCCTAAATAAAATTTTAAAAAATCGAATAAGAAAACCCTATTAAAAAAATAAACCCATATAAAACCTATACAAACACAGGACTAAAAACCAGCCCTATAAGTCTATAACTACAATCCAATGGTTCCTAATCCATGTTGTACCTCCTTTGGTTAAAAAGTTCACTCCAAAGTATGATGAAAAATTCCAATCGTGATTATCCGAAGATGACGACCGAAATAAATCATGCATTTGAGTTCAAGAAAAAATAAATTGATGATGTGGATAAATTCATAAATAAAAAAAAAAAGATTGTCGAAGTAAGTTAAATAATTATCCATGTCAATCATAAAGTAAAAAATAATTATATATATTTATAATCTATAACATAATAACATATATTTTTTGATTAAAAAATGGATTCATCTCACGTATATTATATGTTACTCTGGTTCCATTAGAAGGTTGAACCTTTCTCGGATCGCTAGAGCTTCCATGTTGACTTGTCTGATGGTTGAGGTTTATTACTCCTCATCAACTGGGATGTTGTTACCATAGTACTAAGGTTAATATTGAGAAAGGGAGAGTGGCTCCAAAATTTGAACAAAACAGGTACCTGAAGTTTCATTCAAATTTCCTCCAAAGACGGCGGGGTCTTTGGTTCTATAGGCTAAAAAATTAAGGCAAAAAACATAGAGAAACTGAATTTATACTGCAAGCTGTCTATTTGTTCCACATTAGTAGATAACATAAATGGAAGAGAGGCAGAAAACCAGAGACTGTGCTGGGGGTTGCTTGGAGAGAGTACAAGAAATTCAATTGGGGCTACCAAACAATAAATTCCATATTACTTCCTACATCAATGCACCAACAAACATATATCTCAAGAAAACAATAGCTAGCCCACCAATTCACACACTTTGGAGAGTACTTTAGTTTGATCCCAACCAATGGCTTTTTACTTTCTTTGATAGAGAAAATGATATTAGAATCCCATTTTTAGTAGTTTTATTTGATAAAATTTCAATACTAAGTTATGCAACTTGCCAGCATAAGAAATACTTTTCTGTTCGAAATAAATTGTTATGATAGATTAAATTATGAATTTTAATCTTAAATAAATTTTAGATTTTTCTGACATCATTAAAAATAAAAGTAAAATATATCGATATGCGTATTGTTATAATTTATTTGGAATAGAGAGAATATTGAAATAGTTACTAAAGATGAATTCTAATGTTGTACGTACATGTCTTTCAAGTAACAGTCTCTTGTGTATAGAACCTTATATTTTGTGTGATTCTGATAATTTATCTTTGAGGTTCCGCTTTCGCATATTTCGTTAACGCTACAAGAGTTATGATCAGTATGTGTATTGGCAAAGTTCCTTTATTGTAGACATCTGATAGATACACTTCTTGTCACTGCAGTGCTCTTAAACATGGGGAGGAAACCAAATGAAGCAAGCGTCAGCAATGGCTACCGGCCAACTTCCCATTTCAGGTTAGTGTTTCAATTCAGAGCTTAATTGCTTTAACTGATGAAAATCTGCCTCCACATGATTCAGATTTTTTCATCGAGGAAAATCTACCTTCATGTTTTGTTTTGCTGTTTGCATGTCTCATTTATGAAAGATTTACCAGATGAAACAATATTCTGATTTTAACCTTTTTGATGCTGTGAATTGCTTTTACATAAAACTGTAGATGCACTCAATTACGTGCACATACCTCATTAATGAAGGATCTACCTTCTTCTCTGAGACATATTCCGTTACATGGACAAATATACACTCAATTACGATGCCCTCAGATTTTGTGTGGAAGGGGTGAATTCAAAGTTTCTTTTTACAGAATGCAAGAATCCCATCGTCGTCATTACTTGGATTCCTATTGAGTCATCCTCCAAGTACAGAAAATTTCATATTGGATAATTGCTTACTGTATGTTATGTGTGCATATAAATTTATTTTCTGTTTAAATCAGTTAAACTATTATGATAATAATTTTAGTATTTTTTTATTTTATAAAAATTATAACGGTTTGATTTGATATGATTGATTTATGAGTTTTGATCTTTTTATTTTTATGTCTATGAGAGAGAAGTGCGGAAAAAAATAATCGAATAATTTGATGAAAAATAAGAGAATATTTTTATAGCTTTGTAAAGAAAGGTTTCTTAATAAGAAAAAATATAATAATTTTTATAAATCATTCAAATAAAATAAATAATATTATAATTTTTGTAAAATGAGAGTAGTAAATCAATATCAACACAAGGTATTATCAGGAGGGGGAGTATTTTTGTTTTGCCTTTGATAATGAAACATCATGTAGTGTAACCTTCATTGAAGGTATAAAATACCAAAAATAAATAGGAAACATTTTTTTTGGAAATCGAAAATTGCTTAACAAAATAAAGCGTAAGGCGTTTTACATGATAATGAGTAAAACGTCATAGGTTTTGACACTTCATTTTGTAAATCGCTTCGGCTTATGACTTTTTACAATCAATATTAATTTTAGTATTTTTGTCTCCAAACATTGCTTAAAATATATACCTTGTTATAGAATTTAAATTTAAAATATAATAGAATTCTAGTCAATAAATTTAAAAATATATACTCAAAATTATAGAATTCTATGTACCAGATAGAAACAAAAACTGTTACGCTTTATTCATTGTTTTCATATAATAAAAACGCATTTTTAAATAACAATCACGCAATGTATACACCTTAGACCACCCAAGTTCCATTCTCACCCTCACTTCCTCTCTTCTCATCTCCGCCTAGACTCAAAATGTCCCCTCTTTTTGTTCTCTCTCATTCACCATTAATGCCCTCACAGGAAGCGCAACACTGAAACCCCTCCAAAATCCAAACCAACAATAAATTCAGACCCACATTTTCTCATCTACCCTCTCTGTGCAAATTCAACATCAATCCACCACCACCTGTGCTTGCTTTGCAAATATGAAGCTCCTCCCATTTCTCACCTCCTCAGATCAACCAAAATCTCCACCACCATCATCATCATCATGGCAATGGCCTGCCTGTGCCCACCTCGAGACTCACTCGTTCCGTGGCACCACGGCCGAAGAAGGTGTCGGATCCCTGACCATCACGAAACCCTGCTCTGATACCATGACAACCACCTCCGAGATGATCAATATGGTAACCGAAACAACTCCGGTACTATCTTGCTTCACGACTGAATCTTCGTCCAAAACCACCTCGACGAGGTCGGAGGAAGAATCCGGGTCAGACCCCATCGAGGTGATCATTCGTGGGTTGAGGTCGGATAGGCTGTTCTTTGAACCCGAGGAATCCAATTCCATCCTCGAAGAAGCGAAAAAGTCCACCACCATCACCGCCAGTGACCGGGGTGGTGGTGTTTTAGATTTGGTGCCTTACAAGGAAAGTGTGTTCCTATCAATGGACTCCAAGGATCCGTTCATGGATTTCAGGAGTTCTATGTTGGAAATGACCGAGGCGCATGGGTTGAAAGATTGGGAGGGTCTTGAGGAACTTCTTGGTTGGTACTTGAAGGTGAACGGCAAGTCCAATCACGGGTACATTATCGGTGCGTTCGTGGATTTGTTGGCTACTCTCTTCTCTTGTAATTTCGTGTCGTCGTCGATGCCGGAATCCGCCTCATCGGAGAGAACGGAAACGACAGCCTTGGCTTCTGGTTCGTCGTCTTCATCGTCGTTTTTGTGTGCTTGTTCTCCTTCGTCGCCTCTGTCGTTGCCTTCGTCGTCTTTGACGACTCCATGCTTGTCTTCTCTAGATCAGGTGGACGAGGACGATGATGAAAATGGTGAGGAAAGTAGTCATCGTCTAGTTTCTTGACTCTGTTTTTATGTCCTTTGAAGAAAGTTGTGACCCCAATTGATCATTTGGGTCTGAAGAGTATTGTGTTGGGTATATACAAGACTTGGTAACTCCATATGTTTTTGCCCTCTAGCTAGGTCCAATTCTAACCCACCTAAGAAAAAAAATTTGCATGTAATATTTTTGTAACGTGTAGTACTTTTGTACTGTATATAGGTTCTGCTATTATATATTCCTAAACATTGACATTAACTGTGATATCATCTGCAATCTTCTCTTGAAAATTCTCTAATCTGTTTCGAACAGGGTCGAAAAGATTGTACTGTATTAACTTATGGGTTGAAAATGTGTGTTGTGTATTTGATAGCTTGGTACCAAATTTTAAGGGAAGTGCACATGGCATCACATGAGAGGGTTGGAGAAAGATGAGCAAGTAATTGTGGAGAATTGATGGTGATGAATAATAGATGAAGCTTGATGTGCTTTTGTGGGGATTGGTTTTGTTGTTGTCTTTTTGTTGGATGTTAGCATTCTTGTGTAGTCCTGCAGTTGCCTGATGTATATATGGAACTTTCCTGTGAAAAAAGAATTTTTTGGCACACAAAAAGTTCATCAGCTGCAAACAACCAAAAAGATTCAGCTTCATCATCATGATCAACTTTTTCCTTGCATCTTTTGGCATTGCCTTCGCCTACATCCTTTTTCTCCTTTTTAGTAAAATTGAGATGTCGAGCAATGAGATAATAAACCACTGTTTTCTTGACATTATGAGAGTATAGAAAGTGGATCCATGGATAATGTGAAGATTTTTTTTATAATGTCAAGACAAAACCCTCACATATTTTTTTTCCCCAAATTATCTCACTTACAAGTTGACTGAATCAATTTCTATCTTGACGATAACAATTTCAATTTCGTATATAAATATGAAAACATGAATGTTTTTTAGCTAAGTCTTGTGGGTGACAAGTTGCGAGTGTGGCGTTCCGGCCATACCAATATGACTCGATTAGCATAGTCCTCCAAAGAAGTTGGTACTCGGTTGAACTGTATCCTGAAACATCATTCGACACATGAATGCTTTGCTTGTCTTGTAGAAGGTGCAGCAGTTTCTCTGAAACAGAGAAGCTGATTAAAGACGATACAGTTACTGAGATCTTTGGTAATTAATCTGTGATTTATGATTATGACGAGACAAGAGTAAGTAAAATGAGAATTTAAGTTCTGGAACTTGTCTTTTGAAAGTGAATCATTGCTAGAAAATAATGAAGTGTGAACTTGGTGACCCGATCATCTGATAATGAAAACCAAGACAACACACTAAAATCGCTAAAACAAATTGCTAATCACATCCTCAATTAAAAAGTCAAAAATACCCCTCCCACACCACATCCCTCCTCAGCTGATGTCCACCCAGCTCACACGCCACAACCATTCACCACATGACACATCAATATTTTCATCCTGTTTATATTTAATATTTTTTTTGTCAATCTCAACTCATTCATAATATTTTTATTTTTTTTTATCAAAAAATTAATTTATATTAATATAATCAAACTATTTCATCACATCCTTTATTTTTCTTTCATTTTCTTTCCTAAATCCCATTTATATCCCATAATCTTTAAAAAAAATACTATTTCTTATCACATTTTATACAAATTCAACATAAAAAAAATTGCGTGTCGGATCAAACAATCGTAATATATAACGTGTCAAAGAACATGAATAGCACAAAAGATAAGTTGAAAAAATCAAATTTATTATGCAATATTGGTCGCGTTTGGAATGGGTGATTAGCAATGCTCGTGACCAAAATAGGATTACTGCATTCATATTTTTCAAAATCCATACCAAAAATCTTACCACAGCATGAAAAAGTTCTTGTGATTCCTATGGCAGCTTATAAGAGTATACGTCGTCGTGTCTATGATTGAAATTCTGAAGTTCATGAGTCCAAACAAATCAAGTCGATTGTGTTATGAGATTATCATCCATGTTTTCCTCTCAAATCTACAAGCATTAGACTTGTTCTTGTAAATGGTTCGATTATGACTCACATTTGATTATGATGTCCTGGTATTTCTATAACGAGATTGACAACCGCCCTTCATAATCTTGATCATCTAAAATAATAATGCAAAATAGACTATTGTGCTGATTTGCGTGACAAAAATTAATTGACTCATCAAAATTAGCGCATGTGTGCAGTTGAATTGGCCATTTTGGGCTCCATTATTTTCAAAAATGGAGTGTCATTATCTCCATTCTCCATGATAGCCACAAGTCTGGTGCAGAAAATACTGATATGGTCCACGAACGAAATTATACGGCTACTGCAAACAAACAACATTAATTTGAGGGTTATAAATGGAAAAAATAAATTTGCTGATTACAAATGAAATGATGGGTACTTTGGCATCTCTATTAAATCTTAATTATAAAATCAAGGTTGAGAATTAAAATAATCTTATCTTAGCTTAAGATTCTTCTCGTTGTTCATAATTTTCTATTAGTTGCTTCCAACAAGTGTGCTTAACTTGCGGTATGATTTAAAAGTACATGATTTTCTTAATTCGTTCTCATATCCTTGTTTTAAAATTGTGTTAATAATCAAGCACGTAGCATGGGATCAGCCAATTGTTAGATGAACATCACGCAATGATCACCATTATCTTAATCACTTTCGCCGCTCAAACCAATGAACTGCGAGCTCATAGAAAATTCCACCTTCTAGGAAACCCATACGTATTAGATTATTTCTGATTGATTTAAATTAATCATAAGATAACAGCCCTTATATATATGATCAATCATTTCAAATTCATCTTAATATAGAAGTTATATGTTGAAATGGTGTACCTTGAGCTAAATGATGGTTCTTATCCTAAATTATTGCAATAAAAATATCTTTGTAGTAGCATAATCTAAGATTTCAAAGAGTAAATGATACTGTACAAGAATACTAGGAGTAGAAATTTACATGCTTTTTGGGCCAAGCCCATTACCAGGTATAGGTTTGACTGTCTGCCCAAATATGTCGGCCTATTTGCGTTTTGGGCCCTCGGCATTAATTGTCTTCCGCAAACCAAGGCCCAAGGTCCTCCATTCCCTACTTCACTGTCCTCTTTTTTCTTTTCCAGAAAATGCTTTTGTGCTTTTTGAAAAAAAAAAAACTATCTTTATATTCGAGTAAACTTAAATACTCCTCCGCTCTTATCATTCTTGCAATATTTATTATTTTAGAATGTTACATAAATCTTATAACACTTATTTTATTTTCTTATTTCAAAATAATTTAATATTGAAATAATTATCATATCTTATTATATTCCATTGTCTTTTTTTATTCTTTTTCATTGTTTCATATCAAACTCATCACCATCATAAAAAATCACAATATATTAATCAAAATATATAAAATTTAACATACACATAACAAAATCGATCCGGATCAACTCGTTGTATGGGTTGTGGGACGGAGGGTGTAATATACTATACTTCACCATGTACTTCATCCGGTTCAATTTAATTATAACAGTTTGATCGTATATATTTATCGAAACGAAATCTAACTCGCGTCTCGTGACAATCAAATATCATTTTTTAAAAAAAAAATTTCATGAAACATTAACGATAATCTAAATTATATACTTCATTCTAATGTCAATGACATAATTGTCTTACCTCATCAAGACAACAAACCAAACACCTCAAAATATATTTAAAAAATAAAAAATATATAATTAAATTAAGACGGAGATACTATATAAGATTAGAAAATATATTTAAAAATTAAAAAAATATAATTAAATTAAGACGGAGATAATATATAAGATTAGATACATGAAATACTGTAGTGATATATGGTGAGATTTTGACCATCGTCACTTGTCAGGGTTGGGGAAAAAATTGAAGAGCTTTTGGGTAAATTCAGCCATGAATATGTGAGACGAAAGTGTGGTCAATTTGACGTGGGATCGGTTGGAAGTGGGAATTGGAGAGAGCGATTGGCGATGAACAAAAACGGAATCTCCTTCCAGGTCACCAAATGACGCACTCTTTGAATAGATGGGCCAAAGCCCCTATATACAGAATTTGGAGGGATCCATCCTTCTGTTCGATTCGGTCTTGGCAAAATCACTCTTTGCAACGTTCAACATGTCACGATAATCTGATTAATAAGTGCATGGTGGAGTGTTTATAGATCTATAGCATTGATGGATGTAGAAAACCATTAATTCGTATATATTCTAAATTATTATCTCGATACAGTGAAGTCCATAAAAACTCCACAATTCATATAAGCTTATAAGATGACAATGACTTAAGAGTCCGGATCCTAATAGTTGTATGGAAAAATCAATGATACAGATATATGCTACGCAACGGATCTAAGTTTTCCATCCACGCATGCTCTGGCATTATTGCATAGGATTAATTGGGCAGGTCGATTTAATGTAAAAAATGGTTTACCATTGTAGCTAGTTGAGAGTATTGAAATTGGTTTCTTCATAGTATTAGCTGTCTTATACCAGAAATTCACAAATAATTCACCACAGTCTTTGTGTGAGAAAACTACTACCATTTTGCAATGATGAAATTATAATCCAAATTTTGATCATTATTGTATAAATGTTACGCACTTTAATTTGTCGTTAAAGGTTCTGCTCCATAGTAAATCATTCTTCTACCTGGTTTTGCCGAATGCATCTTTCAATATTTATATTTAGTGATACCTGAATCGATATCGAGAATCATCAAAATAAATAAGGATATCTTTTCTAAGGAAAATATCATTTCTGGCTATCACAATCGAGATAGTCAAGGGCAACCTTAATTCATTTTCACGTTCTTGAATTGATTGAAATGGAATGATAAATCTATGTCTTCGTCTCTTGGCCAATAAATCATACTCTCCTCATCTCATATATTTTTCAATATATATATATTTGAAATTATTTTAGATACATGAATACAAATCTCGTTTTCATATCAAATCACGTTTAATCGTATATATTAGATTGAAATACGTAACTTACACAAACATTAATATTTCATGATAAATTTATAAAAAGCTATATTTGATCATTATTGTATGCATTTCAAATTTTGCATCGACACGTGTGTAAATCAAAAAGTTACAAAATATGTTGGACGGAGGTAGTAATTCTTAACAAGAAATACGATATAAGACTATATTGATAAGATTACTTGAATTGTTGTATTTTCTTGAGCGATCACGTTTGGGCTATCCCTGTTGTCAAAATAGCGATAGCCGAGTTTCTGATTGTGAGATGTTACATTTGTGATGTGCCCATACATAGGAAATAGTAATTGAAACGAGACATTTGAGTACAGAGAAGAGTTGTCTTGGGGACCTGATGAAACCATTTAATGTGGCCATTGGCAGATCGTAAAAATATAAATATGGATATTTGTATTTGGTGGTAGAGCAAGATTCAATGAGATGGATTCAATTCAATTCACTCTCATTGAGGGCATTATGGTTTTCAAGCAATTCAATTCTATTAATTGGCCTTTACCTAAAAAATTTCCTAGAAATAAATACTAGTATTACTATACTGTAGTTTTCTTTTGCTCCAGTTTTTCATTTGTGAAAAATTTCATTTTCGAAAGATATACTAGTACTCCTAGTCCATTATGGGCTGAGCCATCATCATAGTTTTTTTCTTCAATTGGGTTGCAGGAGATTGACTAATTGAGTGAATATGTACTTGTAAGAGTTCAAAAAACATTACAATTTTTTGATCCGAGGGTAAAAATTTTGATAGATATTGATCAAATGTAATTTTTTTTGAGAAAAATATCATGAAATATTAATGATAAAAAATATTATGTATTATAATTATAGAGCATTAAAAAATTTAAATCGGATCGTTTAGACGAATAAAAAAAAAAATTATAATAATTATAAGATAGAGATGATATATTTTTGTTAGAAAGTCAATGATGGATTTTGTAGGTTTTTTGCTTCCCAGAATGAACAAAAAGATGAATACAGACTTCCAATTCCATGCTTTAATTAATTCATTTCTGCACTAACATAATGATGAATTTAGGCTTGCTTTGAATTAGAAGTAATCATTTCATTTCCATTTTCTGAAAAGATAACTGCACATCGGTATCTATCCCAAATGGGTTTACGTACAGCACACCAATAATCACTGTGTAAAATTTTGAGGAATTATTATTGATTCAATTCAGGACAAGTTGAATGAATATCTTAAAGTAATTCATCTATTTATATATAGCTTTGAGGGGGATATAATGGGGCTGTTGCCGTCCACGAAACCTGCCGTCCAAAAATTTCCACGAGGATTATTGTACAAAATCCAACTTGTTGTAGCAATATTTAACACACTGATTCATGTTTTCTCATCATGGATAAAATTTTCTGGAGGAGATCTATACCGTCTTAATATAATGAACATGTATCTGAATATTACACCTTCAATCATCGTCTAATGGAACAACAGACTTAATCCAGATACCGTCAACGAACCTGCATAACCTGAAAAAAGTCTGTTATAGTAATTGTTACTCGTAACAGGAGAAGTATACTTTTGCACTCCAAAGCAAAGTAGAGAGGCAAAAATGGATGGAGTTGGATCGTCTGCCATTGAAGTAGAACAATATTGGTGCTGTTTTCAACAATCACCCTTGGATCTCCTTGAGGCAGGAAAGAGAACTGACATCTTTTTTTTTGTGACCATTGGATGATGTGTGCTCCAATTCCGATTAATATAGAGAGGTTTATAGAACCATTTATG
>LIEC01010798.1:0-12881 GCA_001925005.1 Drosera capensis | reverse complement strand
ATTAAATGAATAGCCTAGGATAAGAATACTTTTTTGACTATGCACCATTGATTTCACTATTATTAGTTATTAGTAAACAATAATGAAATAATTTATTCCTATACATAGAGATAGGAGACCTCATTCACATGGATATTATAAGTCTTGCTTGGGCTACTTTAATGGTAGTCTTTACATTTTCTCTTTCACTCGTAGTATGGGGAAGAAGTGGCCTATAAAAGTCGTATTAATTAATTAAAGTGGAATTTTTTCAGGATTTGGTCTTTGATATTTAGACCAAGAAATATGCTGTTGATACCATTAGCATACTTGATATTGTGTGATAGTGTGAATCTGCTATGTGGTTAGGACTTAGATAGTCCTGCACTCTCATGTTGTGTTTTGGTGTTTATGTTTTGTCTAGTCATTTGTTGGAAAAGGATAGCTGACATATGCTTTTGATTGTGAACTAGATAAGAAGGTGTTTCTGAACTTTTACATTCTGGGGTGGTATTCAAGTGGAAATGATGCTCAGGAATCCGATATGCACATTCATAAAGCTGTAAGTTTGTTTCTTATTTTCTATGTAACTTTGTTTGATGTAACTACTTCTATATTGTGTCAGCTGAACTTTTATCCCATTGTAATTTCACTGGTTTATTTTCAATCCTCTGGCACCAATGGGTTTAATGTGGAAGATGCTTTAGTATTTACCTTGCAGTAAATGTGATTAAGCATAACAATTTCTGATGGTAACCATATTTCATTCTTGCAGCTGATGGATATCAATGAAAGCCCTGTGTATGTTCTTCTCAATCCTTTAATCAATCCTGCTCAAAAGGATCTTCCAATTACAATCTATGAGAGTGGTACGTTTCCTCCTGATGTTTTTTTTTTTTTGGTTCTCAGTTCTCACCTGAAAACTCAGTTTGACTGTTTGATACAACATCTCTTGGCAGACCGGCATATAGCTACTCAACTACATTGTACTTTGTGTTAGCTGCCATTCTATCGTGTTTCTACTTTTTGTTAAAAAAAAAAAGAGAGGGAAAAATAAAGAACAAGAAGAAGAAGAAGAAGAAGAAAAAGAAAAAGAAAACTGGTGTAGGGTGGAATTGTCATTAGTTTTTCAGTTGTCGCTTTCCATTGACAATTACATGATGATTTTCTTGAAATGGCCATTTTATGCCTATTATTTCTTGTTCGAGCTGGTTGTGGATTATCTTTTGTTGCTTCTCCCAGATTAGTTAATAATTGGTCTTCTCAAATTGCAGAGTTACATGTGATAGATGGGAATCCACAGCTAATCTTTGTTCGCTCGAGCTACACCATTGAGGTACTCTATCATTTCGTATTTGTTTATTGGGAAACATGCATATCACATTTTGGTAGAATTAATGTCGTTCTGGTAGATTATATGTGTAAACTTGTATAACTAGATTGATAATCAACATTGTTTGGCCCCAAAGGCTTCTATATAAGGCTGGTAAAACGACTGTGCAGTTCCAGAGCAACTTGCTACAATAGTTTAAGGCATAACTAATTCAGTCAGGAAAAGGAAGAAATCATACCTCCTTGCATCTGCACGTTGTTGTCACTCAAGTTGAATTTTTGTTGTATGTAGACGGTAGAGGCAGAGAGAATATCTGTTGATCATGTTGCACATCTCAAACCTGCTGATGGAGGCTCCGCTGGCACCCAGTGTAGGCTTCTAAACTTTCACCACTTCTCTGATGAAGTACTTATTTTTGTTGACGTATTTGAATTGCTAATATCATCTTTTGCGTGCAGTGGCCGCTCATCTGACCGGTATTCACAGTGCTATAAAGATGTTGAATAGCCGAGTTAGAGTACTCTTTCAGTATCTCCTTGCTATGCAAAACGGTATACTTGTTTCTTCATTTTTAAGGGGAAGTTCATGTTCATACTTTTGCCATCTCTGTCATCTGAAAATTCTTATAGATATGTGCGTATGACCTAAAGGAGTCCAAGTTTATCTTTGAGGAGATTAGACTGTACTAATTTACTGCGAACTGGTTTGTGGTTATATGGTCATCATTTGCCAATGATGTTGATGCATCTTCTTCAGATGAGATTCCTTGTGAGAATTCATTGCTGAGACAAGTGTCAAGCCTGTTGAGAAGATTACCTGCCATGGAATCTGCAAAGTTTCAAGATGATTTTCTGATGGTGAGTTTTCTTTTTAAACTTTTCAAAAGTGGTTTCTTCTCTCTCTCTGTCTCTGAGTTGGTTCTTCATCGGTTGAGTCTCTCCTTTTGTGCTGTTTCAGGAATACAATGATACGTTGCTGGTTACTTATCTTGCCATGTTGACTAACTGCTCTAGGTATCTGGTTGCTTCCTAAAATAGCTATACACATATACTTCAATCATATGCCACACTTGACATGAATTAGTATTTAGTAATGATTAAGGAATATAATTAGTTCTTTTTTCACTATCAAAGATGTTTCATTAACCCGCTGCATTTTATGAAGGCCCTTGCTTATAGTATAGTCTGAAGAATGTAATCTTATGTGCAGCGTGATCAATAGGCACTCTCAACATGAGTGTCTAACCATTAGCTCATACTCGTCACTCAGCATTTTTGTTTCTGTGTTAATGATCATTGTTTGTGTTTTCTTGTATGATTTTCAGTACAATGAATGAGCTGGTGGACAAAATCAACACTGCCTACGACAGAAACACTCGACGGGGAGGCCGGACTACATTCCTTTGAATTCTGCTCCACGGAAGCCTTTTGTCATTGCAAATTTTTGACGATTCTCCTCTCTTATCAATTGAAGATCGACATGAGAAAGGAATGGATAATTTATTGTTCCAACTTCTATATTATCTCAATGTGTCTTCTTTTTTCATTGTGCTGCATACTGTACTCAACTTCTATCGGCATTTGTTATATGTTTAAGCGGAGTAGATTGACTTGTGGGATTAAGTTAAAAATTCGCTGTTGAGTGTGTGGTTTTGTTTATATGATCGCTTCATATCAACTGTTGGTGTCGGTTTAGTTATTCCAAATTTCGCATACGTTATTTCTATTTACAGTAATTTTATCCACTGCTGGGTTCCTCATAAGTTGTTTTTAGAGAAAAAATTCTCTTAAGTGGTGGAAGGCGAAAGCTGCTGCCGTCGGTGGTTGAAATCGGCGGCCGCACACGTCTGAATTAATTCCTAGGCGGCGGATTCTCTCAAACGAATTTTCGCTTTTTGATATTATTGATTGATTTATGGTTATGGGTCTTGAGCAGTGTTTGTTGGCCCATTGTAATATTTGAACGTCCATTTCATAAATGATAATTAAAAAAAAAAAAAAAAACTAGTTGCGAGCGAAGGAGTCTATTATTTACATGTTATTTAGACAAAATAAATTAATAAAAGAAAGGAAAAGGAGTCTGATTCCATGGTATTTATCATAAATGATTATTTGATGACTTACTTCAATGGGTTATGATGTGCTTTTTTACTGATATATATGTTATACGTTACTAGATGATAACATATATCATGTGATATGAAAACATGGTTTCGTATTCGAATACAAAAAAAATATTACATTATAAAAAGATAAAAGACGAAGATAGTAAAAGAAAATGTTGCTTATCATTAACTCAATGTTATATTTCTTTTATCTCATTTATTTTGTAACTTCAATATAAGTTTCATTATTCAATACATGTTTTTGTTAAATAATGCTTGCTCACTCTGTAACACACATCTATTTAAAATTATAATTTAAATTATCTTTGATGTTTTATGATGAATGTATATTCCTTCTTTCTCATTTATTTTGTAACCTCAATGTATATTTCAATTTTCAATATTCAATATGTATTTTAAAAAGTTTTATTGCTTATTAAATAATGCATGATCATCTCGTAACATATATGATTAAAATATATAATTTAAATTATTATTAATAATTTATAATAATTTTTCAAAAAATATTGTCTTGTATTTCATAACACTGATCAAATACTATCTTCGGTCCATTAGAATAGTAACATTGATTTATGCAAGCAATAGTAGATTTAATTTCTTCCTTTTCTAACTGTAACTCTCATTCACATAATCTTTCTCTTTTTATTTTTTTCATTCCTAAGCATACAATATTTTTCAAATATCAAAATGATGCAAACAGTTTGAAACGAATTGAAATAACAAAGCGATGCATTCAATATGGGATGGATAGAGTAAGAAAGTCAAAATATTACAAAATAAATGATATGAAACAGTATATGAGCAAGGTAAAAAAGGTACATCTTTTTTGGGTATCATTTATGTTTTTAATTTTAGTTTTTGTTTATCGATTGATGAAATAGAAGTTTTTATTTCTAAAATGAATAAAATGAAAGTAAAAATAATAAACCAATAAAAATATATTTCAATTTATTCTTTCAATTTAATCCTAGTACATTATTGAAGATGTCATTTATAGTAAATCATTTTTTTCATAAAATTATTTCAATTTTTAATTTTTTTTATTGATTTTGATTTTCAGACCAATCATGAAAGAATCCGTATGCAAATTGGACAAAGAAAAACTAAAAAAAAATAAAAATAAAAAAATAGCGTTATCCTAACGTAGATGGAAAAAAATATTAATAAAATGAAAACACAAAACAAAATCCCTAGCGTTATCTTAACGCAGAATACTTGCGCAACGGCTATATGCCATCTCCTATTAATCACTAATCAGACGCTTATCCTCAGATCCGAAAGTCTCCACCAGCGGCCACAGTCGACGCTGAATCGGAGATCGAAGACCGATTTCGATCGATAGGGGGTGATTCCCCGACGCCGCTGATGGGACGATCATCATCGATCGAAGATCTCAATCATCGAGGTGAACGGATTCGATGTCGATCGTGGTCGGATCCGATCCGTTTTCTTCTTCTACCTTTTCGCAGTGGTTGGCTGATGGTGGCGAAACATAACCCTTGATGTAGTCGAAGATCGTGGGCGTCACTCCAGATCTGAGATCTGAGGGGTCCATCAAGGACGAAACGAAACTACCTTGACGCCGCCGCTGTGGAGAGAATTGAAGAAGCAGTGACGATTAGGTTGGGGTTTGAGTCGGATCTCAAACCCCAGTCAGAATAGAATCATCCATGATCACCACGGCTCCTTCGACGACGACGATGGAGTCCGAATAGAACCAGATCTGATCTGCTTCATCTACTTCCTCTTAGTAGCTGATGATGGTGGTGAAACATAACCTTGATGTGATCGAAGATCGTCCAGATCTGAGATCAATGGGGAAACGAAACCACCTTGGCGCCGCCGCTTCCGTGGAGTGAAATGAACTGCGGTGACGATTAGGGTTCGAATTCGAGTCCGTTCTCCCTCGAAGTCGAGGTCTATCGTCTTCTTCTTCCATGACCGGGGGTGATTCCCCGAGACGCCGCTGAAGGGATGATGATCGATTCAGGATCTGCATCAAGATAGATGAAATGTGATCGATTTGGTTGGAAGTTGCAACCTTGTGATTCAATGAGTATGGGCCAAGGTTTCCTCCATTTGGGCTGTCTTTGTTCGAGTTGGTATGTGTATGAGAAAGCAAAAAGATCACACCTTGAATGCTTCTCTGTTATCATAAGCTGGAGCAGTGATGTTTGATCTCGTAGAATTGAACCACACATTCCCTAAAATATTCAGCTCACTAGTTTATTCATGGTTATCAAATAATGGTTAACACCATACATGAATGAATCTGATTTGATGTCGGAAGCCATAGTGACTTCTCTTAAGAATTATACTGCTGGTTTGCAGGTCTAACCTGTCTCTATCCCCTGAGGAGAGTTTGTTACCAATTTGGGAGAATCGTCCTCTGCATTATTCCTGTTCAGGTATGATTGTGTAATTACAGCACCTTGCTTTGGAACGTTTGAGTAGAACAATAAAATCCAAAAGTCTAGGTTACCAATAGGTTTTGTCATCTTCATCTTATTAAACTTTTAGCTTTCCAGTGCCTGAGACTAGAAGATTGTGTCTTGAGATTATGGTTAAACTCAAGCTCAACTGGTTGTGCAAAAATGTACAGGAAGGCACTAAGTTTTTCTAAAGCAGCATTTAGAACTCGTAAATACTTTGCAACAATAAAAGGTAATGCATTTTTCCTTGCAGCTCGAAGCAAGTATGTAATGAGTTGCACTAGACGCAGCATTTAGAACTCGTAAATACAATTTCACCTTACGAGACGAAAATGATCGGAAAAGGGAAGGAGGTATTCTTTGTCGTTCTGGTCTTTCTACTAATGGAGTGCTAAAAATCCTGACTATGCAGGAAGTCATGACCCCAGAGACAGCTGTGGAGAAAATTGTGAGATGAGTTGCACTAGATGCCTCTTGTTTACAAAGATTAGATTATGGCCCTTCTGCACTGGTTGCCTTTTTTGAAGCAAAGATCATCCTCAGCTTATTCCAATCCTTTATTTTAAACCGTCCAGCACTTAAATACTCTGATCCTCTCTGCAAAGTATAATATATGTGTGTTACTTTATTTCAACTTATGTAAGCAGTGACGGGAAGTTTGTCATTCATCTTTGAATTGTTATCAATGGTGATGTCGATATGGCTCGTGAACTCCTTTTCTAACGACATTTGACCATTAAAGGAAGATAAACAAAATAGGGCTCCATGAATGATAAATTGTCCAAACAAAGAAATTTATCGAGGTTAGCAGCACCTATTGATAAACACATGTAAAGTTGCTTTTTCATCAAACCATCTCCACATTATGTAGGTCTATTCTTAAGGTAGGATCACCTTTCAGATGTTGCAGCAGGTTCCCAGATTTCACCATCCCACACTTGAAGTCCCATGGCATCGGGTGGATATTTTTTCGGGATATTGACACTTGCTTGACTTGCATAAAAAATTATGAGTGTGATACTATGCTAATGATGGGAGCTGTAGTATCAGCAGTTCTGATTTCTCGACCATCATAAATCTTATGGTTTTTTTTCCCCGATGGCTTTCATGACCAGCCAATGCCCATATGTGAATGGCATGTCTAATTATGTGAATGATATGTTGGGTCATGTGTACCTCTTCTCCCAATATGTAGACGATGCGTCTTGACATATGAACTGATCGCTTGAGAGAACTTGAGCCATGATTTGATAGTGTTTAGGAATTGAAAAGGCATTTTGTGCTTAAGTTCAGGAGATATGGGTACCTGAAATATACATATTGGTCTAGCATGAAGAAGAGTGACCGTAGAAGCATTTTTGTAGTCTTGCTCTGTGTAACATGTGAAGAATAATGTTTTTTTCTATTGCTAAATCGTATATGAAGTTTCTCTAATGTTTTCCTATACGATCAGAAATACTGAGTAAGTTATAGCATTTTTGTTTGATAATAGCGCAAGACAGATGCCACTAGAAGGTGCCTTGCCTGACACCACAAAAATGAGAGCGTGAATGTGTTTTCCCGTGTGTTTTTTTCTAAAACTAACCACAGGATCCCATTCTTGTTGAAGGGTTACTGCTGATGTATCTTACTTGCAGGTACTACTCACTCGAGAGATGTGTTCGCCTGTTCGGCCACAAGGGTCTCTCTTGTAGCTCGCTCTGATATATCTTTGATGGTTGTATATTGTCTCTCTTATAGGTTAATTTCTGGAATTTTCACTATGGGATTGAGTAATTATGCAGGGAGGATGCCAAGAAGGGCATGGACACCCAATCCAGCCATTCCTTTGTTTTAAGGTAGCTCCTACATCAAATGTGAAATATGTCTCCCTATCATTTTTTTCCCCTGTAGATGCTGCAACAAACTTGGTGGCACATGAAAGCTTCTTTATCTTAGCGGGGAGATGGATGAAGGTTGCATCTTTCTGTCATTACACAAAGCTTTCCTACAAGCTAAAGCATTCTGCTCGCTTAGTTTCGGAACACCATGGTATGTTGTTAATTCTGTATGAATCTTGCTGGAGCATGTTTTGCAATTGCAACATGCTTTGAGCTAGTAAAAATCTAAATAAACTTTTGAACGAGTAACATTTATCCTTTTTAAATATTGTCGGGACTGGTGATTGCCACCTTTTAAACACCTAATAAACCACATGTGTGTCAATATAACTATGAGGCCGCAAGTCTTTTATTCAATGGGAATATTATCCGGAAAACGAGCTTAGCCTAAGGTTATTGTGTCAAAGCTAGCAACTGTGCACTACCAAAGGTTGCAATCTTATCCTGTACCAGGAAACTTGATAAATAAGTTAAAGGTCTTGATTTGGTATTGTTCCTTTTCTTTAGGACAAGGATGCATCCGCTGCAGATTATGCCAAGGTTTGCATACAGCTCTATAACTAGGGTGAGTTAAATGATGCTAGATTGTTTATTTTATTGATAACATTCTTATGTTCTTTGCAGGGATTAAATTTCTCAAACTCACCCCTTCGATGTGAGCTTCTTATTTACATATTAGCTGAGAACTAAATTACAGACTTGCAGCGCCAACATCACAAAAGTTAAGTTTCCCGTGGTTGTAAAACTTGTCTTGAACATATTCCCATATGCAAATGGTCTTGCCCTTAAATGTGACCGCCATGTTGCAGTAAGTTGCTTCTATTTCCCTAATTAATGACTACTATGCCCCCATTAATTAATGCGTTATGTGTGATGGCCCTTTTCCCTTTTACTATGTCTGATATTTGAAATTGTACTTAACGAAGCTTTTGTTTGATACATATGTCTGATATGTTAATGTGATTACTAGATTGTGGCTGATATGTACTGTATGTGGTCAAGGACCAATATTTTAAATCTTCAGTTTAGAAGGGGCGTCCTCGATAATTAATGCGTTATGTGTGATGGCCCTTTTCCCTTTTACTATGTCTGATATTTGAAATTGTACTTAACGAAGCTTTTGTTTGATACATATGTCTGATATGTTAATGTGATTACTAGATTGTGGCTGATATGTACTGTATGTGGTCAAGGACCAATATTTTAAATCTTCAGTTTAGAAGGGGCGTCCTCGATAATTAATGCGTTATGTGTGATGGCCCTTTTCCCTTTTACTATGTCTGATATTTGAAATTGTACTTAACGAAGCTTTTGTTTGATACATATGTCTGATATGTTAATGTGATTACTAGATTGTAGCTGATATGTACTGTATGTGGTCAAGGACCAATATTTTAAACCTTCAGTTTAGAAGGGGCGTCCTCGATCTCTTGATGGTTTCTGATTCTTGTAAATTTGCAATATGTTTTGGTAAAATGATCTGAATTGGCTACTCACTGTGGCATAACAATTGGTTCGTATTTGATTTCATTCTTGCAAGTGGAATTCATACATGCTTCGTTTCTCCTTGTTACCTACAGAGAACCTTGTGAAATTAGTCAGCATTTTTCTTTGTATGGTGGACTCAAACAAGCATGATAACTAACCAGGCTGCGAATTGACACGTTGATTTCCTCTTGTGGTCTTTCCTGTGGTGGCATGCTGTGCTCCTATGTGTGACTTGTGTCTTGTGTCTTGTTTTTCGACTCTGGTTCTCTACCTTGGACCCGTTTCTTTTTTTTTTTTTTTTTTTTTGGGGCGAATGATACGCTTCCTCCATAGCTGGTTTGATCATCTTAAAATAGATGATAGAAATCACTGTCGTGTTCTTCAGAAGCATCCTCTATGGACTAGTAAGTGTGCATGTTCTTTTGTGAAAAAAAAAGTGCAATGTGTGGTGTTATGTGAATTCGAGAATATGCATGCCTTCTTGATTACTGAGCTTTCTTCGTCAACCACTATAATTTTAAGCGTAGGGGAACTCGTGACTTGTTTTGAGAAGCATGTACTGCTTGATGTATATTAATTTCTGCAATCTTGGTTTTCAGTGGAGGATAAGCTCTTATGAGTTATGACTCTTGTGCAGGACTCTTCCAGAGCATGGTCCTAGAGAGCAATCGACTGAGGGTGATTTCCAAGCACCATTGCAACAAGTATCGAGAATGATCCCTTGAGAATCTCCTTTGAATCTTACGTCCTTCATTTCCTTCGCTACGATCAGGTTTATTTATTCTCATCTAATCCTCTCTCCCTCGGTCAAGGATAAAGTCACATCGTACTTAGTGCAACAACTAATTAATAGAACCAAATGTTATAGTTATTTTCATTGTATGATATTGTGCCGTTGTGTCAGAATTTATCGATTAGAACTACTCCATAACCTTGATGAATCCATATAGAATCTAATTGATGTTATGTATCTGAATGATCTATGCACTTAAAGTTAACAGAAAAAGAAAAAAAAAGGTAGAGACCCCTGACTCACGTGTCGACGACTATGGATCAATTTGGAAGTTGGCTAATACACTCTTTCTTTATTGTTTTAGGTGCTTGGTTGTATAGAAATTTATACAAGGAGATGTATTTTTGGAATCATAGCGCCAGTTCTGATGGTTTCAGTTTGAAAATCTCAATTTACTCATCTATTGTTCCATTTATTGCAGGAAAAGTCGGAGGATAATTTGTCGTTGTCTTACTCCAGAGCGTACTGGCCCAGCAAGTCCGTTATTGCCTGGAACGTTGATATCGTGTTGGTTCTTGCTTTCTGTATGTGAGTCGAACTGCTGGCTTGGCCGTCAATGAAGCTGGGATCCAAGGTATGTCGTGTCATAGTTTTTATGCGTTGGACTCTTATTTAAAGAAAATTGTATATGAGATCTTTGTTTGATGTTACTTCTGACCCCATGAGAACAGGACAAGATACCAAAGTAGAATTGCATGAAGATTCTAGTGGACTGCTAGCAGATGTTAGAAATCAGCTCTGTTGCGAGAGCATTTGATCGTACCATCTTGTCGCTTTATTCAAGTCCCAGAGTCGTGACATTGTTTCCCAGCAGTTGTTATCCTGTAGGTTCTTTATGTATTCCACTGGAAAAAACTGGAGCGCTTATTATTTTCCTTCTTCTCCTTGTTTCTGACCTTCACATTGCTTCAGGTAGTAGTGAAATTCCCTCACATTCGGGGCTACAGATCGTTTAAGCTTCCTCCTGATGTTGATGTCAAAAAGTTTGCTCAAATGCCAGGTAGCAGTTGCTTTTAGTTGTAAGCTTTTTATACCTCACATGCCATCCTTGGTTTTTCGCTTTATTTCGCACCAGTAATTACCCACTTTTGTTTTGGAGAAAAAACAATGTTGTTGACAAAACGATGCTCCTTGATGATCAACACACACTTTTTTGATAACAAAGAAGGCTCATCATGCTGGCTCCTGTCAGATGTTCCTTGATGATTGTTACACCAATAATTATACTAATCTGTCTGAGTATTTGGCATTGGCTTCTCTTTTTCTCATTCACTAGTGCACCCATATTTATGGACGCCCAGCAACATTTTGGGTTGATGCGCACGCTTTTTAGCACTTGTTCACTAAATTACTGACGGGGAATACACCCTTGCTTCTCACCCAATGGAGTGTGCAGATATGCTACGGGATTGCAGATACCTGGTGCTTTAGATGAACTATACCAGTATGATGGTCCCCTTGGTGCTATATTCACTATAGAATCTATAGCATTGTACCTTTCCTCTCCTACTGCTCAAGTAATTTCCTGTTGCTAGTTTGTATTTTTTTTTTTTCATTTCTTTGCCTCTATGTTTATGGATTTTCTACCGCTGTGTGTCTTTTGTCACTGACTTTATCTTACTTATTTAAAGCCAGAATGCCCGTGCTTTCATCTATGGAGACCCTTTTGCCAGAGAACCACTAGAAACTGTCCAACTTGAAGAGGCTAACGGTGTTTGGGTAGCCACTGGGTCAAGGACCTAGGAAGGTTGTTATTATGTGTACGAAATTAGTCTACCACTACAGCACCTTGAGAATTGAGAAGTGCATTGTTAATGATCCATATGCCAGAGGGTATGCAGTTTGTCTCTGCAAAGCAATCATCATTGAACTGAATAGTTGCTTTCAGTAGTTAAATGCTGTCGTCTTAGCTACAAATAGCTATATTCTGCTGAATAATGTGTCAAATTACGTGGATAATATCTGATTACCATTGTTGTTTGGCGTTGTATCAGGCTGTCAGCAGATGGTAGGCGGACACTGCTAGTCAATCTTGACGCTGACTCCCTGAAGCCGTAAGACTGGGTTTACTTTGGGTGATGAGAAGCCCAGCCTGCTTTCTTTCTCTGATGTGAGCTTATATGAGCCGCATATCAGAGACTTCAGGTAGTGTTTTTTTGAAAGTTATTGAAATTTGAAATTAGTAGTCATTTTTGTTCCTGATGATTATTTACATCATCTCCATGGTTCTGTATAGAGCGTTTTCTTCCCGGTAGTTTATTACTGTCATTTAATCTTTTTCCTACATAACTGGTTCTCATTTTAACTTAGATGCAGTTCTGTGTACTTTGGGTGTTTGGCTTAGATAAAGAGCTCGCATGAGGCTTCCCCATTTGGCTATTTTATGTTCGACGTTATTGATAAGGTTTCTTCTTGTTTCCAGTCCAATGGTCATGACCATGGTGGTCAAGCTAATGCAGAGCGCATGCTGGCGAAATATAAAGATCATATTCAGGTAGACGTGTCTGATGCTTTTTCTATTCTTAGTTCCAATTCTACTGATGCAGAGTTTGCAGCCTCTTTATTTTCTTCCCCCTTTCATTTTTTTCCCCCGTATTTGTTTGGGGCTTTGCTATAATTGAATATACTTGATTGACATTAATTTCATGCTCAATACTCGTTTGGGGCATTGGCCTGTCCAAGGTTCAACTTTTTTTCACGTAATACCTGACAATTAATAATACAAGGACATGCTTCATTTGGTACTCCTCTTTGTGATCCACAGATGCGGTAATTACTACCTATGTGATCCATTTTTTACTACTGTTGATGATGCTTTAATCATAGTTCTCATGTGCTCTAAACCCTTATC
>LIEC01010797.1:34175-90721 GCA_001925005.1 Drosera capensis | reverse complement strand
ATTTGGTGTTCTTGTTTTCTTCATCCATGATGAACACAGAACATCGTCTTTGCGAGAATCCGTAGTTGTTTTGAGTAAATTTCAGCTTGACCTCGAGAATGAATGGGTTACTTTATGCCATAAAAGGGAACAGTTATTTTATAAGCTTCATGGTTATAAGAATGTCTTCGCTGTGTGTAATCAAACTTATTAAAGCTTAAAAACTAATTATGTACCTCACCATCACTAGGTGGTCGAACATGTTTTGGTGTTTTCCTATTGTTCTGTTCTATTTTGGAGGAATCAAGAACCGTTAGGTATGCTCTGACCATTACCTACAAAGTTTCTATGCTTTGCTTGGTGCCTCATTCATCAACCCTTCCTTCATGCCTTGAAGTCAGAGCTGTGAAAAACGATTACTTTTTTTTTTTTTTCTGTTGATAATCGTTTCATCCAATCCAAACAGAAAGTGCTCGTTTGATTAAACAAGGCATGGCATGCATACGATTTGGCATAGATCCGAACATAGAATGTACATCTAATCAATTTACATGAAGGTGAGAAAGAATACGTGAGTTCAGCATTATCTGTGTGTAGTAGATTGAACAAGTGTGTAGTAGATTGAACAAGGACCTATAAAAGGTTTATTCATCGTACTCTTAACAGGGAATAAGACCTGATCCAAGGATATCATTTATTATTCTACTATTGTCCTTTTTCACTGAATAGTGGTTTTGAAGTTGACTAGTGCGCAGGTTAGTGAAGTTGACTGACCGCTAAGCTCAAATTAGATACATATCCAGGACAGGCTGAAACTTTTTTGGATATATGCTGGGTTTTTCTTCTTTGATTCTGTTACTAATCGTGCATCTTTATGATAAAATGAACAGTGACAGGTCTTTCCACAATGACACGAAGTATCCATCACTGCATCAGAACATAACAACCGTTGATGAAGTAGCATCAGCGACCACCTTAGATTTTCATGGGACTAGCTGTTGGGTATTACTGTTGAAAATAGTGAAAGCGGTAAACAGACCCTTAGATTTTCCTAGTACTGACGACATGATCTGATTCGACTTGCTCTTGCACCTTAAATTATGCTCCCTCCATCTTATTAACTATGCAACATTTGACACGTAACACGACGATCAAATATATTTTTTTTATAAATTTATCGTCAAACATCAATGATTATGTAAGTCACGTATTTCAACTTAATATATATATTGCGGGACGATAAGATGTAATTTGATATAAATAAAAATGAGATTTGTATTTATTTATATAAAATAATACAAAATATATATGTGTTATAAAGTTCACGGGACATAAAAAGTACTACAGCAACATATCCGCATAACTACCTCGTCAGTCATAATTAAATTACATATAGTATGCATTTCTAGGGTACCATGTAAGCTTGAACCAGCATGGTGAGCACGTAGAAGTCTCCATCAGGCTAGCAGACCAATCAGTAGAGCATTAGTGTGATGAAGTCGCTGTCAAGCTAGCTAGCTTGCACCAGTTAATGGTAATTAGTCTCTCAGGTAAGCTTGAACCAGCAACTGAACTTATAATCTGTGAGCACTTCTCTTGCATCTTCACATCATCATGTTGGTGCTTTTTGCGCTGCAACAGCTCGGATACTGAAGCGCAAAAAACCATGGAAGTTACGAGGAAGACTTTTGGAGCAATTTTCTCCGCGTACGTGTTACGGGACCAGCAAAACAGTGCCTGTTATGAACCTTTGCAAGGCGAAGATGATGTCGCCATTGCCAAGGATGAGGATAATGTGACTCCGTTCTCGAAAGCCGGATTTCTTAGCAGGATGACATTCTGGTGGATGAATCCGCTGATGAAAACAGGAAAACAGAAGGTTCTCGTCCCCGGCGATGTCCCTATGCTGAGGTGCGAGGATCGAGCAGAAACATGCTACCTCAGTTTCATGGACCGGTTGAGGAAGAAGAAAGAGGAAGGACAATCAAACCCTTCGATTCTGTCTACTATAATTTCATGGCAAATGAAGCCGGTTCTGATGTCTGGGATATTCGCGTTACTTAAGGTGCTGATGCTATCGACTGGTCCTCTATTCCTGAAGGCTTTCATCGAGGTTGCCGAAGGAAATGAGGTTTTCAAGTATGAAGGCTATGCTTTGACTGCATTGCTCTTCCTAACTAAGTGCCTAGAATCCTTCTCCGAGAGGCAGTGGTACTTCAGAACTAGGATGATTGGCCTTAAGGTGCGGTCGATGCTGATTTCGTCGATTTACCAGAAGCAACTCAAGCTAACCAACGACGCGAAGCTCAGCCATTCACCGGGAGAAATGGTGAACTACGCAACTGTTGATGCTTATAGGATCGGTGAATTTCCTTTCTGGTTTCATCAGATTTGGACAGTAAGCCTTCAGATGTGCCTCGCATTGCTCATTATCTACTTCTGCGTCGGGATAGCTACCCTTGTGGCGGTATTGGTAATAGCTCTCTCCGTGATAGTGAACTCTCCTCTTGGAAAATTGCAACACAAGTATCAAACAAAACTCATGGTGGAGCAGGACAAGAGGTTGAGGGCCATCACGGAGGCCTTGGTGACGATGAAGGTGCTTAAACTTTATGCTTGGGAGATGCATATCAAGAAAGCCATCGAGAAACTTAGAGAGAACGAGTTCAGGTGGCTGTCGGTGGTGATTTTACAGAAAGGCTATTACATAATCCTGTTCTGGTGGTTTCCCATAGTGATGTCTGTGGCTACATTTTGGGGTTGCTACTTGTTTGGAATCGCGCTGAACACAGGCAATGTTTTCACGTTTCTAGCGACTTTGAGAATAATACAGGAGCCAGTCAGGCTGTTACCCGACGTTGCGGGTGCATATGTGGAAGCGAGCGTCTCGTTGGATAGAATAACCAAGTTTCTTGAAGCTCCAGAGTTGGAGAGTCGACAACAAGTCCTACAGAATGAGGAGAAAGGAAAGATAGAGAACTGCATTGTCATCAAAGCCGATGCAATTTCATGGGATGCTTCCTCTTGTGTAAAGCCAACTTTAAGAAACATTGATCTCACTGTTAAACCTGGAGAAAAAGTAGCCATTTGCGGAGAGGTCGGAGCTGGCAAGTCCACGGTCTTGGCAGCCATCCTCGGCGAAGTTCCAAACATACGTGGCACTGTGAGTCCATTTCAAATATTCTACATACATAACATTTATATTGTAGTCCTTAATCATGAACATTGTTGTAAACTGAACTATTGATGTAAGTGCACAATTTTTGTTATCATTAAAACATAACTTACGGATGATCCAAGGGGGATCACCCCACCCCACATGATAAGCGACTCAGCCTAACTCCTCCAATGTGGGGAGAGGTCAGGGGATCAAAACCCTCTGAGTGCCGACCTACTTTGTGGTGGTGAGTCCGTCAGCGAAAGCTGGTGTAAAGGGTCCTCCGGGTTTGCGGGCTATTCGGTTGACCAAAGGAAATCCTTCGGGATTTCCTTTAAAAAAAAAAAAAAAAAACTTACGGATGATCCTAAATATTCTCTACCTATGCTTCATCTCTCAGGTGCAAACACATGGAAAGATCGCGTATGTTTCGCAGACAGCTTGGATCCAAACAGGGACCATACAGGACAATATACTTTTTGGATCGTCGATGGATCTTCAAAGATACCAAGATGTACTTGCGCGATGTTCTCTGGTGAAGGATCTCGACATGCTTCCGTTCTGGGATCAAACTATAATAGGGGAACGAGGGGTTAATCTAAGCGGAGGACAGAAGCAACGGATTCAACTTGCACGTGCGTTGTATCAGGATGCCGATATTTATCTGTTAGACGACCCGTTCAGTGCTGTTGATGCACAAACCGCTACTAGTCTCTTCAATGTGATCACCATTTCATTTTTCTCTCCTGGTAAGAGCGCGATATGTTGTTAACTAACATGTCAGCTAACCTCGGTTTCTATACAGGAATATGTCATGCGAGCTTTGTACGGGAAGGTTGTCCTCCTTGTGACTCATCAAGTCGACTTTCTCCCAGCCTTTGATCTTGTTTTGGTGAGCATTCACTCGTACATGAAACACATTTTCTTTTTCTCGTTTGCGACCTAAGTAGTTGGTATATTTACTCTGTAACCAGTTTATGGGCGAAGGCAAGATCTTAGAAGCGGGAACATACTATGAATTGATGTCTTCGATCAGCAAGTTTCATAGTCTAGTAAAAGCACACCACGATGCTATCCATTCAGAGAACTATGCAGCTAACCCTCATCCAAATTGTAAAGCATCGAAGGCAAGGATTCAGAGGACTTATGTCGAGGGGGAAACAGGACCAATTGCGGATCAGTTGATTCAGGCTGAAGAAAGAGAGACTGGAGACACAGGTCTTGAGCCTTATTTCCAGTATCTGAGACATGGGAAAGGATTCTTGTATCTGTCTATCGCAGTATTGTCGCACAGCTTATTCTTGGTCGGGCAATTGATACAGAGTTACTGGCTTGCTGCTAAACTCGACAGTTCCACCTCTGGAAAATTAAAACTGATAGCAGTGTACTCAGCCTTAGGATGTGGGTTGGCATTCTTCGTCCTCTTCAGATCATTTTCTATCGTCATTTTGAGCCTTGGGGCATCAAGGTCGATATTTTCTACATTGATGACTTCTCTTTTCCGTGCCCCGATGTCTTTCTTTGACTCCACACCTGTAGGACGGATACTTAGCCGAGTAAGATCCATCATATGACTATCTGGCTATTTCAATGATGTTTACTTTTATGCAATGACTGTCAAAGGAAACAGTCTCTCTCTTTATTAAAATGGGGACATCTTGTGACGGGATAAATTGAGTTGTTGTCTTTGCCTTTTATTACAACAAAGGAAATACAAGATCCCTCTTTATTCATGCAGGTATCTTCTGATATGAATATCGTTGATCTGGATGTGGCTATCATTCTGAGCCAAGCAGTGGTCGGCACATTAACAACGTACTTCACCTTCGGTATTCTGGCGGTGCTTACCTGGGAAGTATTGTTTGCTGTTGTACCAATGGTTTATATAATCCTACTCTTACAGGTATTATCAACCACATTTCACTAATTAATCAAAATGGCTTTGATCATCGCACTGATGTGCCAAAAATTAGACTAACATGGTCCTTCTGATGTACAAGCAGCAATATTACTTTGCCTCAGCAAAAGAGCTGATGCGGATCAATGGTACAACTAAGTCTTCAGTGGCGAGCAATCTAGCGGAGGCAATAGCAGGGGCAACGACTATCAGAGCTTTTGGGAAGCAAGAGCTGTTCTTCTCAAGGGCAGTTGAAATCATAGACAGAAATGCGGCTCCTTTTTTCAACAGCTTCTCGGCAAATGAATGGTTGATCCAACGCCTGGAGCTTCTATGTGCTCTTGTTCTCTCATCATCTGCCCTGGCCCTCACTTTGCTTCCATCGAAAGGATCTACCACTGGTACGCAGCTACTAATATACCACAGTAACATTGTACAACAATTATTTATTTATTTGCTTCCTGAAAAGACAGTTTTCATAGGGAGTCCAATAAAAAATCATCTTTTCCTACAAAGTGCAGGTTTCATAGGGATGGCCCTCTCTTACGGCCTCTCGCTTAACATATACCTGGTTAGTTCGGTGCAAACTCAATGCATGCTGGCGAACATGATAGTTTCTGTCGAAAGAATAGAACAGTACATGCACATCCCGAGCGAAGCTGATGAAATAGTTGAAGATAACAGGCCAGCACCAAACTGGCCATATGCTGGGAAGGTTGAGATCTGTAACTTAAAGGTACGAAACCTTTTCTTTCATGTCCTTTTAGCTAGAATGAGCTGACATGAAAGAGTCAATATGATGAGTATGAATGAACAGGTTAGATACCGACCGAGTGCTCCACTAGTTCTTGATGGGATCAGTTGTGTTTTCGAAGGAGGGAGCAAGATCGGGATTGTTGGGCGGACTGGCAGCGGGAAGACTACCTTGATTGGTACTTTGTTTCGACTGGTGGAGCCCGTAGAAGGAAAGATCTTGATAGATTGCATAGACATATCGACGATTGGGCTTCACGATCTTAGGTCTCATCTTGGAATCATCCCTCAAGATCCAACTCTATTCAGCGGCTCTATTCGTTACAACCTGGATCCCTTATGTGAGCACACTGACAAAGAGCTGTGGGAGGTAACTAGTATCAAATTGAGAACTCTAAATGGGCACATTAAACACTTCAGATTGAAGAAACTTTATTGTTCTGCTCATCATGTGAAGGTTTTGGATAATTGCCAGCTAGGGGAAGCAGTTCGACTGAAGGAACGTGGTTTGGAGTCGTTCGGTTAGTAAAGCTTCGATATGTTTGCGATTTTCATCTCTTTAAAAGAAGATATAGAATGAGCATTGCACTTAACTTCGTATTCTCACGACATATAGTGGTTCAAGACGGGTTAAACTGGAGTATGGGGCAGAGACAGCTGTTCTGTTTAGGGAGGGCATTGCTGAAGAGAAGAAAGATTCTAGTGCTAGATGAAGCTACGGCATCCATCGACAATGTAACTGATGCTATTATTCAAAGAATCATAAGAAGAGAATTTGCAGACTGCACTGTGATAACAGTGGCACATAGAATACCAACAGTCATCGACTGCACCATGGTTCTCGCTATTAGTGACGGTAACCTCCGTACCTCCCAGTAGCAAGGTGAGATGTATATGATATGCAACTTAAAGCTAAAAAAGCATTAATGTTGTTTATGCAGGGAAAGTGGTAGAGTTTGATCAGCCGATGAAGTTGATGAATATGGGTAATTCACTCTTCGCGCAGCTAGTTGCAGAATATTGGTCGCGCTTAAAATCATAAAGACTGGCTAGGATAACGACCAACATTAGATTGTTTTGCCCAGGAAGATGTATGCATTCATTTAATTGGCAAGGTAGCATTTCTTATGCTGTAATAGTGGAGGAAACGGTAGCACAAGCAAGCCAAGGAAAATGTTTCAGGAAGTAGCAGATTCCTATCTCAATATAGAGCTTCAAGTTTTCATGGTTATTGTATTTTTAGCTCAATTTCTTTGTAGGTTTATTCAGGAGCCGACTGTTACAATTATGTGCCTAGAACCAAGGACAGGTGATTCAATTCATGACAATTTTCAATGGGGGAATTCATAGTATACTGCCGGGCATATACACTCCATATTATCCTCATTTCTGATTTATTGTCAAAATCAATTTTTTTTTTTTATTAATTGTGATAAGTTTGGGGTGCACGAGCGGATGCACCTAATACTCCTCCTTTCGGTGGTACTGTCTTGCATGAACTGTTACAGTATGGGGTATTTTCATTGCATATAGGCAAGTGATTGGATGAAGAAAAAAGGAATATACGTAATACGGAAAACGGAAAAAAAGCTAATGCACCGTTAGCCAACTCTACCTACCGTGAGATCCTTTTTAACCGTTTGATCAAAGAACAAAAAGAAAAAAAGAAGAAGAAGGAAATTTCAAATTTAGATGATCCAACGGTTAAAAAGAAGCTTGCGGTAGGTAGTTCGTTAACGCCGTAATATCCTTTTTTCGATATAAAAAATATACTACTACTTACAAAAAGGAAAGAATTGTTCCTTAACTTTAGGAACATAATATGTACTTATGACAAGTAAACAAGGGAATTAAGGTACGTAATCTCCAACACTTCCCCTCAAGTGGGAGATTTAAATGGATCAAATACTCCGAGCCTAGAAAGAACATACCAAAGTTGACTGCGAGACATCTTCTTGGTCAACAAGTCTGATGGTTGCTCTCATGTCGAAACATGTATATTAGCAATAAACCCTTGTTGGAACTTCTCTCTCACATAACGGCAATTCATTTCAATGTACTTGTTGTCGGAAAAAAATGATGACATTCCCAATTTGTTTAAACATGCAAGAAAATATTCTAGCCAATCAAAGCACAATAGTTAACTCGACAAATCAAAGACGAGGACAACATAATTAGTCTTTTACCAAGAAAAACCTCTCCGACATCAAAGAAAGTAAAAACTATGTGACTGATTTCGAAGTCCACTTAAATTCTTCACTCTCATTTTTCAAAACAAAGATCCACTTGAAACATTACCATAAAGAAAATGATAACTCTATAAATAACAATGAGGGGATGCACAGCGAGATCAAGAGCTAATAGTGAACAACAAAAAGAAAAGAGAGGGATATCATCGACGTTATTGTTCAGGAGTTGATATCTCGACAACAAAACTCCGATCGATGATCCGTCTGGATGTAGATGAAGAGCAATATGCCACACACACAGTGACAAAAAAATCTCCTTTGATTTGACCACATATCAACCTCAACGCTTCTATTTTTCTCCTATTGTGCATTACAAAATTTCTCATTTTTTCTCTCTGATTGTTGTAGTTTTGTGGCTTTGTTAATGTATTTGTTTTGTTGTCTCTTCCCTCCACATAATGGATGGGAAAACGTGTATATAGACACCCTGAATTTTCACGCTTTTACACATTTACAACTTGAGCTTTTAGAATAGGTACTTAAACCCCTTCCCTCTAAGTGGCAACATGCAATTGTTTTAGATTCATGTTAGTAGGGTAAAATCTCATCATTCAAAGGGCTACAGTCCACCACAATGTCGAACATCACTAAGACTTGGGATCTATGAGGAATGACCAAGTGGCACTCCATGAGAGGTTAAGTCACACTAAACCTAAGATTGTGATAAGTGTCCTCCAATTAGAGAAGGAAACATTCCATAATAAATACACTCATTTATTTCCCAAATATTGTGGATATGTGTGAGTAGGTTTATTAACATCGATCATAAAAAAAAAGAATAAAATATATTTGTGAACAACTCATAACCCATCAATTTAACCTTTTGGGTTAACAGTTGGGTTCAGTTCACATTAGTATTTCACTCAATCCCGATTTGGGCATAGTTTGCTCCCTGAGGGAATCCCCCTGAATCATAACAAGTGGTATCAAAGTAGTAGGTTTATTAAACACACAAAGTGAACAAGAAAGATCGAGATCAAGAAGTTCGATGGGAAGAACTTTGATTTTGGAAGATGCTGATGAAACACTATCTTTATCAGAAAATGCTTTATTTATCATTGCTTTATTTATCATTGCAAGGTGGGAAGGGCAAGCTTGTTGATATGGATAAGAAGAAGTGGAAGTTGTTGGATCGTAAAACATTGGATGCGATTGGACTCTCATTGTCGTCGTCGGTAGCCTTCAACATCTCCAAAGAGAAGACAACTGAAAGTTTGATGAAGATATTGTCAAGGATGTATGAGAAGCCTTCAACAATGAATAAGGTATTTCTCATCAAACGCTTGTTTATTATAAAAATGAATGGAGCAAAATCGATGGCTAAGAATGTAAATGATTTCATTGCGGTGAAGAGTTAGTTGGTGTACATAATTGAGTTTGATAACGAGGTGTTGGCCTTGGTGATTTTGGCGAGTTTGCTAGATAGTTAGGATAGCCTTATGATGACTGTCAGTCATTCGTCAGGCGGAAATCGACGACTCAAGTTTGATGATGTCATTGGTGTCCTTTTGAATACGGATACAGAAAGAAAGAGTTCCTCATTTTCTGAAAGTTTTGAAGGTGCCCTAAATATTGAAGAACTTGATAGATCTTCAAGTAGATGCAATTGACAAGGCAAAGATCGTGCTCAGTCGAAGGGTGGCTATGGGAGAAAGATCAAGTGTTATAACTGCAGTATGAAAGGCCATGTGATACGTGTTTGTCCAGCACTAAAGAAAGGTGAAGAGAAGCATAACAAAGAGAAGGACATAGTTGGGTCCTTTAGTGATGATAAAGCGTTGATTTTGTCATGTAGATCCAAGTGCATCACTTGTATTTTGGATTCTGATATTGTGTGTCATGCTACTTCTAATAGGAATCGGTTTGATACGTTTGAGCCTTGTGGAGGTTCTTTGTTGATGGGTAATGATGTAGTTTGTGAAGTTGTTGGAATTGGTACTATTGGAATAAAAATGTTTGACGAGTTGTTCGTATCCTTTGAGATATGAGGTATATCCTTTGAGAAAAAAATCTGATTTCTGTGGGTCGACTTGCTTACAAAAACTCCAGCGTAACAATTGGAGAAGAAGTCATAAGAGTTTGTAGAGGCGCGTTGGCGACTATGAAGAATCGAAAAGTCAACAACAAGCTTGTATTGGTTGGTGAGTTTAACGCCCCGACCTTCCATTATTTATCACTTCCGTTGGGCCCAACGCTTCAACTAAGAAAAAAACTATACTTCTTGACATAGTCATAAGAATTAAGCTAAGTTCACTTATACATTATTACTCTAGAAACCTTTATTTCACTCAATCTTAACTCATAATATCACATTTGCAGCAGAATTACCTCTCTTTCTAAGATCAGGATATCTTTCACACATAAGTTATATGTAGCATCAAATTTTAGGTCACACTTCTTCTTCAAGTCTTGCTCTTATAACAAAAAGAAGGAAAGAACACAAAAATAATAACCATGAGGTATAGGAGCTCAATAACGTGTCGGTCCCCTTACGAGGGGTTATACGAGAGAAGAAGGAAAGAAAAAAAAGGGGAAATGATCACTTGGCTCATTTGTTCCAACACTCTGAAATTAACATACCAATATGACATTCACAATTATCATCAAAAGCATAATCAAATAAGTGGACTTAACACCACGTAACAGCGCTCGAAACTACACGTGCATCAACACTCCAGATATATTATCAATGTCATTTACTATTGTCATATCTTTGATGATATGACAATCAAGACCTCTATATCAAACAAATTGAGACAATGACACTGTGACACGATAAGTCCCCAGTCCAAGTCTCATGCATTGCTGTACTCAACAGTTCGCTCATGACTTTGTTATACTTATCATTATATCAATCACACAAATACGACAGACAATAGATATCCTCAATGTTATAATTATGCCCTTTACGAGATATATTCAATTTTATAAGTAAGCTCTCTTCAGCTTTAGGAAAAGAGACATCAGCGAAAGGGGATCAGCCAAACCGGAATCCAAGATCTCCTACAGTCAGATACCCTCATACAAAAACGACCACACAAGGTTGATGAAAGAATGTCACCACTAAGTCACTGTATAATACATACGATAGACACAACGCTCTTTGTGTTTTATACCACGGAGTTGTCTCATCAATTATGGATTTATACTCCTTTTACTCACTCATCCTCTTTCTATCAATAATAAGGACATAACACAAACACATACAACATCTTATCAGTTGCAGACAGAATTTTATGTCAATCATATTTAGTGACTACGTCCAAAGATTTCAATTCATATTATTATAATCACGGTATAATAATATGTATCTCTACACACAATGAATCTAAATATTACCTTTTATCACACTTCTTCACATGCAAATGCTAAGCCTTGTTCTTAAGTGTCAACGAGTAGTGTCTCCAATTCCTATAATATAATAGGATACGTGTATTAAGACATGTCCTTGTAAATGATTGTTATTTTTGTGAAGTTAAGCTTAAGCATATTTGTTCGTACTTCTTGAAAAACTGTCATAGTAATATTATGTGGTGGTGCTAAGTTTTGATAAAAATCTTTGATACCTATTTTGATAGTCCATGATGATGATTTTATGTATTTATCATCTTTAGAAGTGTTTGTGAATATTTGGAGTTGTTCAGGATCAAAACGGTTCATTCCCGGATTCTTTTCAACATGACTTTTCGACGCGTTTAAATCTATAACTTCTCGTATATGGCTTCAAAAATTATTTTGTAAAATTTTATATAAACTATACGTCCTAATATTTCAATAGAATCAGAGTTTATATCACAAAACCTTATCAATAATAGCAGTCTATTCGTTCAATTTTATATTTTTCACTAATCAGCTCATAACTCATTATATACAACTCCAAGCCTGGTTGTTTAACCTGTTTTGGAAACTAGACTTCAAAAAATTTCCATTGGTATAGGGCTCATCTTCTAGCTCATACTTTGTAATTTTAGATCAAGTCACAAAGTCATCCATATAATTAGTTTTTATAAATTGATATATTCGTACGTTTTGATTTATATTTTAAAATTCATAACTTTAAATCATGATGTATCAACTTTATCAAAAACTAGATATACGAGGCTTCAAGATATATTAAAATCTAAATTTATCACAGAGCGTAATGATGATGGATTTTTCACAAAATTTCTAAACAAGAAGTTTACCTCATCTTATTAATGATGAAGGATCCTCGTCACCTTATAACCCTAGCTTCTCCTCTTCTTCTCAAACTCTCATTATTTTATTTTCTTTTTTATCTCTTCTCTTGCATGATAAGAAATATTTTTATGTTTGTAAAAAGTTTTTATAAGGAGAAGAAAGTTTGTATTTATAGGAAATTAAATTAATTAAAATAGTTAAGTGAAAAATAAGTGGATAGTTAGTGGATATTTAATGGGTAATTGATGTATAATAGTAAAATTTAGGTGAAGTCAAAATTAACAATAAGAAAAATAAGTGCCAAAATTAGGTTTAGGTCATTTTCATATAAATAAGATATTTTCCTATTAAGACCATATTTTCTCATATTAGGGTTGTATTTTATCCATATTTTACATTCTTTTATTATTATATCATCAAAAAAGTTTTAACTGTACAAAAATAAATTATCATACGATAATTTAATACTCACGTAAATTATCGTGAAATTAATTTTATGGAATTTTTCGGATCCTTACAATGAGACTGTTGGGCGCAATTGAGCAGTGATCGTTGAGAAGAGATAGTGAAGGTGAGGACAACTGTGAAGAAAGAGGTGCATAACAGAGACAACAGTTCTTGATTAAGGAATACTGTTGAGTGTGGAGAGTTTACTAGATGTGTGTACAAGAGCGGGTTTATGGAAAGGCATTGTTGCATGAGGAACCCGATACATGGTTCGAGGAGTGTGGTCTCTTCTGGCTCTAATACTTATGGTGCTTATAAGTCACATGTTAGCTATTGAGGTTAAGGAACTCTGATTGGGGAAGCTGTTAGCTTTAACAACTTCTACCACTTTGGTTTCTACATGAGGTAAGCATACGGTTATCACGAGTGTTCCTTTGATTGATATGTTGGGAATCGGTTTCAAGTAGAAGATTTGTTAGAGTTGATGGTCCTGATGTGTTGGGAATCAGTTCCTTTTTCATCTCCTTTCACGTCTTTATTGTTGTTATGAATAATTTTGAAACATGATTTTGATTTCTTGTGTGTTTTTAATTTTCTCAAACTCTTTTTCATTTCTTATGTTATGTTTCTTTCCCCAAAAATATCTATGAATATTTCATGAAGATTAACCATTGATTATGGGCAGGTCAAGACGAGAAATTTATAAATTATGGATCAATGAAATACCTTTGTTGTTATTTTAAAATGGTAAGAATTGTAAAAAAAAAAAAACAAAACTATGAAAACTTTCATGAGGTATCATTCGTATACATATTTTCAAGAAGATATCATCAAGGGAACTCTATTTCGACAAGATACCATTTTTACAAAAAACAAAAAAAACCACACCTTTCCTAATTTGTCCTTTTCCTTGTTTTCCTACTTTTATAATAAAATTAGAAGCTACTCGCTCTCCAAAGGCTTCGAAATCAATCGATGCATAATCTTCGTCACGTTCCTCATTGGCGGGTACTCATGGGTTGTGTACTTCTACCTCTACGGGAATAATCATGGTAGTGGCGATGGTGACTGTGGGAATGAATTAAAATACGTGTCAGTGTTCATGGGTTTGGTAGGAGAAAGGGTTAATGTGAGGGCGAACAACGTCTTGGTGGATTAGAGTGGGAATGTGAAGCATAGGATGTAAACTTGATTGTAGTGTTCAATTTTTATTTGATTTCAATCCCTCTAGTCTACTGCATTGGTGGATCAGAGTTTCTTCAATGTAGTTTTGAATTCAATTACTTTTAGCTTCATCAAATTAAGATCAGAACTTCAAGCTCTTATTGGATTGAACTCTTCGATTTGGATAAAGCTTAATTAATGGAGTCTTGTTTTGTTTGTGTGTTGATTTAGGATAGATCCTGTGGATGCGGTTTTGTTGAATAAAAGCGTTGTGGAAAATCGAAGTAGAAAGGATGATCAAGTTGGATTTGTCATAACTAATTTAGGCCTTGTGGTCGAGTTGTAAACTTGATAATGTTAATATTGGGAGCTTGAAGTTGATTTTTGATAAGTTAAACAAGTTACTTTTTATCAATACTTGTTAGGAGAAAGACGTACTACTTACTAGTACGTCTGAAACTAATACGACTGAAAAAAATTAATTTTAACATATTACATTTTGCATAGACATACTAGATTTTACATAGGCATACTAATATTTTTTAGACGTACTAGATATTTCTAAGATGCATTAGTATTCATCAATTTGCTTAGACGTACTAATTTTTCAATTATATACGTGTACTATTTTTTCTTTAGACGTAATAGATTTTTTTGAAAGGATATTAGTATTCATCAATTTGGTTAAGCGTATTAGTTTTTCAATATGCATAGATGTACTAGTTTTTTCTTAGGTGTACTAGTTTTTCACTTTCCAAATACATACTATTTTTTATTTAGGTGTATTAGTTTTTTAATTTGCATAGAAATGCTAGTTTTTTTTTCATAGACATACTATTTGTATTTTTAACTAGACATATTAGTATTTTTTACATGCGTATTAGTGGAGTTTTTAACTAGGCATACTAGTTTTTTTTTTTTTTTTTGCGTAGACGTACTATTTGTATTTCTAATGAGACGTACTAGTCTTTTAATTTGCATAGACATAATATTTTTTTGTTTAGACACACTAAATTTTTTTGAAGACATATTAATATTCATCAATTTGCTTAGAAGTATTAGTTTTTTCTTCAAGGGTACTATTTTTTGCACAAGTGTACGTACTAGATTTTTTGCACATGAATACTAATTGTGTTTTTAACTAGGCGTACAATTTTTTTTTTTTACACAAAGGTACTACTTGTGTTTCTGACTAGACATATTAGTTTTTAAATTTGCATAGGCATACTATTTTTTGTTTAGACATATCAGATTTTTTTTCTTTTTTTGGAAACGCATCAGTGTTCATCAATTTGTTTAGAAGTACTAGTTTTTTCTCCAGACGTACTACTTTTTGTATAGGCATACTCGATTATGTACATGATGTGTTTTCATTAGGCATATTATTTTTTTATACAGATATACTACATGATGTACATGATATATTTTTCACTATTCGTATAATTTTTTTTTACACAAACGTAATAAATGATGTACATGATGTGTTTTTCAATAGGCATATTACTTTTTTTTGACACATATGTAGCATATGCGTTTTTCACTAGACATACTACTTTTTTAGACACAAACATACTAGATGTGTGTTTCTTTTTTTTGCACAGACGTACTAGATTAGTTTTTCACTAAACGTACTAGAATATTTTTCTATGAGGTACACGTACACCACCACAAGCTATCAACTTGATCGAACAACGATCAATCCCAAATATTTCCAAATCATAAACCCTAACCCTAGATCCCCAATCCCTCAATTCCACTTTTCAAATCAAACACAACTCTGCATTGTATCTTAAATCGATGTCATAGTTCATTGGCTCTGCGACTCCTCAATCGATTCTGATTCATCTCCCTCTCTTTCAATTACATCCATTATTTTCTTCTCAATCTTGCATAGAAGTTCTACGGAAGCAATTCTTTCGTGTTTTTTTTTACAGATGTTGTTCATGCTGTGAGTAAGGATGGGTATTGATGGGATTCTCGCCGAACAAAGAATGTGAGAGAGTATGGCCGTGCTGGGACAGAGAGTGATGGACAGTGTGAGCTTTCATAATAAATACGGAATCATGAAAATTAAAAATCTTTGATGATACATGAAATAAAATCTTTCAAATAATATCTCATAATATTTTATACGTTTAGGAAAATGTATGTTTAAAAATCTTTTCACCACTTCCAAAAAAATTCTTTTGGAAAATGTAAATGCATAGTTTGTACTTCTTGTCTCCTCATAATTTTTATTTTCGTACATTATCTACGATATACTTATAAAAGTAAAAAAATTATGATTTATTTTAATTATAAAATGGTCCTTATTATATGAAATTTCTTCGATTCCTATTATAAAAATCTTCTGGTTTCCCCCTGTAATGTCCCGATCAATCCTCGCTATCGAGTCGTTACCAAGAAACGGACCAACACTAGTTCTTTCAGTGTGTTTTGTCCTCACTTGCAAACATCCTGAGAAACTTCCCAAAAGGTCATCTATCCCAATATTACTCCACATTAAGCACGCTTAACTGTGGAGTTCTAAAGTGATAGGTTATCGAAAAGAAAGGTGCACCTTGTTGGTATAGATAGTACTATTAAATCTTCTGATTTTCCCGTGTAATGCCCCGGCCAATCCACGCTATCGAGTAGTTACCAAGAAACGCTTTCCAGGCTCAGAACTGACCCCACAGACAAACACTAGTCCTTTCACTGTGCTTTGTCCTCATTTGTAAACACCATGAGAAACTTAGCAGGAGGTCACCCATCCTAACATTATTCCACGTTAAACACGCTTAACTGCGGAGTTCTAAAATAATGGGCTTTCAAAAAAGAAGGTGCACCGTGTTAGTATAGGTAGTACTATCAAACCATTTAATAAGGTCCTTACAATTATCCTATACGTATTTATACATCCTGCTTGGCATGTGATTGCTCGGTTTTGCGTGCATTGTATCTTGTTTGTGCATGGAAAACGCATGATATAATAAGCACAGCGGAACCCTAAAATGGACGTGTATCCTATGTTACTGGCCTTTCGAGCTCACGGTTACGTGTTCGTTTCAGGTAATAAAGAATCGTGGAATGGATCATTACATAACGGTGACGATTATATTCGCCTTTCTGTAACGTTTCGTCGATATTTCCAGACGTACAATTTTCATGTAATTTAAGACTTGTAGGTTGGATATTATCTTGTTAGAGTCCTATGTTTCTAATACTTAAACCCTTTGTAATCTTATCGTCTTGCTTCAAAGGGACTTTGGAGCGGCAGTAACGCCATGTGACTGGCAGGTATTAGATCGAAAATCCCGGGACGTTACAATAATAACTCAAGTCAAGCAGGTTAATCTCTGTTTTATTATCATTAGCTTTTATTAAACCTTTTAAGGCTCTTCATGCGTTACATGTCAAGTCGTATTGATTCTCGTAACTTTTACAAGTTAATGACATGCTTTCTCATGTCATACTGATTCTCATGACTTTTACATGTTATGACATGCTCTATTATGTCATATCGATTCTCGTAACTTTTATAAGTTAATGGCATGTTCTGTCATGTCATATCGATTCTAGTGATTTTTATAAGTTAATGACATGCTCTGTCATGTCATATCGATTCTCGTGACTTTTACAAGTTAATAACATGCTGTGTCATGTCATATCGATTCTCATAACTTCCAAGTTAATGACATGCTCTATCATGTCATATCGATTCTCGTGATTTTTACAAGTTAATGACATCGGAGGAGTTACAGCAGGAATTTAATATGTTCCCTAGTATGATCATACTATGAACAATTAAACAAGCAAGATGATCACTATAGTCGACCTAGGACTGTTAATGATAACCAAACACGACTATCAATTATATTTCAATTGATGTCGCTGCGTGCAAGTGAAGGGGGTTTCTCACCCTCCCTAGTTAGTTCAGGACCCATAACTCTCCCAATCATTGTCATTTATAAGTATTACTTCACGTTCAGGTTTCCAGGATTCTCAGACAAGTAACATGAAATTAACCGCATTAATTCCATGTATGATAAGATTTTCAAGATTTCCAAGATTCTCAAGATTTTCATGCATTACCATAAAATTAATTACATTAATTTTCATGTACAACAGACGACTGTCACGGAGTTCATATTTCAAGATTTTTAGAGGTATAATATGAAATTAATTATATTAATCTATGTATAGGAGACGACTACTATGCAAGATTAACAGTTTACTTGAGTTTTCAAAATTAACAGTTGGTTACAAAAATTATAATATTCAGAACTTGAGAAATTTTACTATAATCTACAATATTCACAAGATATCATTACCCTTCTAGACAAGCAATTCACAGCAAGACAATCCAACACATCAGAATTTTATTCTTTTATTTAACATGCAAATACGTGATCAAATAGTCACGTAGATCAAGTCACGCACACCTAATCATTTAATTCAATTCAGGATAATAATGTATGTTACCTTGTCATTTTATATATCCCTCAAGTAATTTTAAGTTTAATCCTGCTGCTTCGTACCGATTGTATCTCACGGAATAACGCATTGATTTGTCTCATGTCCTTTTCAGCCAAACTCAAAAATACTGCTGCCTGTGCTTTTGAGGAAGCTCTAAGAGAACATCCTTTTTGAGTCTACGTATCATCACTGTAGCTTTGATGAGATTATGCAATTTTTCATGATTACTAGAACCTTGGTATAGCCCAAACATGTTGCCCTTGCAATAACGGTTGCCATATTCATGTCCATTCTGGTATACTTGAGGGCACAAAGCTTCAAGCTGCTTGAACAGCTCAATAGGCCGTGATACTAGCAAAAGAAAAACAAAAACAAAAGAAGAAAGAACTAAAGAAATGTCCAACATACTAGCACGGATATCAAATGAATTGCAAAGGTATACGAAGGATGCATGATTCACCTGATACCTTTCCCTCTTTTTTTTTCTTTTTTTTCATGTGACCTCTTGCTTTCTTTTTCATTCATATAACCTGTTTTTTTTTTTTTTTACTTTTTCATCATGATAGAGCGACACACAAGTGATCTAAATTTAGATAGAAAATACTTTATTTTCATCCATTTCTATATTAGGTAAACATCAACAATTTAGAGTATGGGGAAAAAAGCCTCCGAGAGTTAATAGCAAAAATCAGTGCACAGAGAAGATTCAGGAGTGATCTGATTTTGTTATAGCCACACTTCAGTTGAGGGGGTAAAAATGGCAATTCAAATCGCATGCGGATTCTATATATAACTTTCTGATCTCCTTTCGAAAGCAAATACAGTTCATCTCTCTTCTCCTCTCTCGCTCTCGCTTGCTCTGTTGATATTCAGATCTCCGGCTTCTTCCTCTCTCTCTCTCTCTCTCTCTCTCTCTCTCTCTCTCTCTCTCTCTCTCTCTACTACGTCACCCTTGGAAAAATTACCAAATTACCGTCAGCTCTCATACGGTTCCCGATCGGAGTAATTGTTATTCTGCATAATTGTTAAGCGGTGGTGCTTCTGTTTTGCTTGATTTCTCAAAAAGAGATAAAAAGGTCATTTCTTGTCCTCTTTTTTCTCTCCTCAAATTCAAATTATTTCTATCAATGATATCGCTGGTTTATGATTGAATTCGAAGAAAATCGATTTTTGACTTGAATCGGCATTAAAAAAAACTTAAAAATTATGGAGTATTTTTGTTTGACTGTAGCAGCATTATTTCATATGTAAAATTGGTGCTTATGTTGATAGAGCATTATTCACGTTGCTCATGACAAGTGTACGTAAGATTCAGTTATGCAATCATTGTTAATTGATTTTAAGTTAAAACATGACAGAAATATAAAATTAGTGAAACATATATCTCGATAGCATGGATGTTAATTGGGAGAATCCAACAACCAAACAAGCTAGAGTTGCTTCAAAGACTGCTGGACACTTTTCATGATATAAGATCTGTACTTGGCATTTTATATTGGTATCATCATCGGACAAGATGCTGCATCGATTTCATAACATGTATCCTAGAACTTGTTAATTGAAATAATTGTAGTAGAAGATCTGTACATAAAAGGTAAGCAGCAAACTTTTTCTACTGAAATAATTGTGTCCTAGCTAGAACTAGTTAATGCCACAAGTTGAGCCTGGGTTATGCTCGTGATGATACATAGCCGAATTCCCCACAGATTCTAGTAGAAGACTGTCACTCGTTCTGCTTGTTACTTGTTGCTGAATTTGTCAAACCAAATAATAAGTGTCGCCCATATAGTAGCTTCTTTTGTTGAACCTGGGTTATGCTTGTGACCAAAACCGCTATCGTAACAACTAACCATTCTGATCATGTTTCTATAGAATTTTGTCATATGAGAATTTGTTTGGCTATTTCTTTATCAACGCTTCTTTGTAAAAATCAAGTCCAGTATATGTCCTGAACCTCTGTGGCCTGATATATGTCCTGAATATGCAGCAGGTTCCGAGGAAAGAACTGTTGCTAGCAACACAAGCTGAAGAGAAAAATTTGATCATTACAAATGGCTAACAACACTGCTTGTTCACCTATGAAGGCCACTTCCAATGGGGTCTTCCAAGGGGAGAACCCGCTGCATGATGCGCTACCACTTGCCATTTTACAAATCTGTCTTGTTCTTGCGCTTACGCGGTCTCTTGCTTTCCTTCTTAGACCATTGAGGCAGCCTCGGGTCATTGCCGAGATCATTGTAAGTATTGTCGTTATGTTTATCAGTAAGGATAGCGCTAGCGCTTTTTATATTTTCATGGTTGTGCCGCATATTTTTCAACCTTTAGTAGTACTCCAGAATCTTGCATATGGTAATGGATGTCAGATCAAAATTAATAAGTTGAAATATTTCATTCGTAAAAAAGATAAAAAATGAAATATTTCAAATCGTTGGCAGAACCTCTATCATTGGTTTTTTTATAACCCATTTATTTTGAGCTCCCGGATTTCAATATGGGTTATATTCTCAACACGTCCCACCAATTGGTTATAAAAGAGATAAAATATAATCTATATTTGTTGTTATTTTGAGTTTTCAAATTTTAACGTGGGTTTTATTCTCAACACCACTTTTACTCTCAAGCCGATCCCTGTTTAATAAATTTATCCGTGATATGATTATGATTAATTTATGCAACGAGCACAGGGAGGAGTACTACTTGGCCCATCGGCTTTTGGGAGGAACAAAGCATTCTTGCACACCGTTTTTCCACCTCAGAGCCTCACAGTATTAGATACCCTGGCCAACCTAGGGCTTCTGTTCTTCCTGTTTCTTGTAGGCTTGGAGTTGGACCCAAAATCCTTGAGAAGAACAGGGAAGAAGGCGTTAAGCATTGCTGTTGCTGGTATCTCTTTGCCATTCATATTAGGGATTGGCACGTCATTTGTCCTCAGATCAACCATCTCTAAAGGTGTGAATGGAGCACCTTTCCTTGTATTCATGGGAGTTGCTCTTTCCATCACTGCTTTTCCTGTTTTAGCCCGTATATTAGCAGAACTTAAGCTGCTAACGACAGATGTTGGGAAACTGGCTATGTCGGCTGCTGCTGTCAATGATGTAGCCGCATGGATTCTGCTTGCTCTGGCTGTTGCTCTCTCTGGTTCAGGTCATTCCCCTCTTGTTTCCTTATGGGTTTTATTGTGCGGGATTGTGTTTGTTGGCGCTTGCATATTCATATTCCCTCGTATCTTTAAGTGGGTATGCCATCGTTGCCCCGAGGGTGAGCCAGTGGAAGAGATATACATTTGCGGGACACTGGCTGCTGTGTTGGCTGCTAGCTTTGTTACAGATACTATTGGAATACATGCACTTTTCGGGGCTTTTGTACTAGGAGTTCTTGTTCCAAAGGAAGGGCCTTTAGCTGGGGCGCTCGTAGAGAAGGTGGAGGATCTAGTGTCTGGTCTCCTTCTGCCATTGTACTTTGTCTCGAGTGGCCTCAAGACAAACTTATTTACTATGGAAGGTGGTCAGTCCTGGGGACTACTTGTTCTTGTTATATTCACAGCCTGCTTCGGAAAGGTCGTTGGTACTGTATCTGTTGCACTTTGCTGTAAGGTTCCGCTTAAGGAAGCCCTAGCTCTTGGCTTCCTCATGAACAGCAAAGGTCTAGTGGAGCTCATTGTCCTCAACATTGGAAAAGACCGAAAGGTAGTATTCACTCGCTTATTGGCTGTGATGTATAACTACAGCTGGACTGTTTTTAATGATATCTTTCTAATATTACTGCTCTGACATTGTCTACGGTTTGCTACATTTCGTTTGGTTGAGCCAATAGGTGCTAAATGATCAAACATTTGCGATTATGGTTATGATGGCCCTATTCACGACATTCATCACCACACCTCTTGTCATGGCCGTGTATAAGCCGGCAAAGAAGGGGGCTGCACGTGCTTATAGGCTGAGAACTGTCCAGAGAAAGGATCCGAATACACAACTCCGGATTCTGGCATGTTTCCATAGCGCAAGAGATGTTCCAACAATGATCAATTTGATTGAGGCTTCTCGTGGAACTGACAAGAAGGGAGGCCTATTGGTCTATGCAATGCACCTCATGGAACTATCCGAGAGATCTTCTGCAATTCGTATGGTCCATAAGGCGAGAAAGAACGGACTTCCGTTCTGGAATAAAGGCGTGCCAAATGATTCAAACCAGATCGTTGTGGCCTTTGAGATGTACGAGCAGCTGAGCAAGGTATACATCCGCCCAATGACGGCCATTTCTCACACGTCTGAAATTCATGAAGATATCTGTTCGAGTGCTGAGAGCAAGAGGGCTGCTCTCATTATTCTCCCATTTCACAAGCACCCGAAGCTTGATGGATCATTGGAGACAACACGTCATGAGTATCGAATAGTCAACAGGAAGGTTCTTGAGCATGCCTCATGCTCTGTTGGGATCTTAGTAGACCGTGGTCTTGGTGGATCTTCCCATATATCTGCAAGCAGTCTTTCTTCTATCATCACCGTTCTCTTTTTCGGAGGTCCTGATGATCGTGAAGCAGTTGCATATGGCCTACGAATGGCCGAGCATCCAGGGATAACCTTAGTGATAGTCCGTCTTGTGGGAGGTCCAACTTTTGCAGGGGAAGTTGTGGCCGTCAATATCAAGAAGTACAACGAGAACGATGCTGGCTCCGATGATGAAGACATATTGTCTCAAGTCAAGGAAAGAGCATCTTCAAATGAATCAATCAAGTACGAAGAGAGGGTGATTAACAGTTCTGCAGAAACAATCGATACTATCAAAGGGTTCCACAAATGCAATCTTTTCTTGGTAGGCCGGACACCATATGGTCAGGTGGCGGCTTCTTTGCTGAAAGTTAGGAGCGAGTGCCCAGAGTTAGGTCCTGCAGGTAACCTGTTGATATCCCACGAGGTGTCGACTTCAGCATCTGTTCTAGTGCTCCAACAATACCACTGTGGTTTCAAACAGAATTCTTCGTCTGTCAAGGAGGAGGAAGATTTCGTTGATGGTGCCGAGACTGATTGACTAGTTCACATATCATACGAAATAACTTGTTTGATGCCTCACAGCTAAATACATGCACAAGACTCAAGTACAAAGTTCCTTCATCCTGCTTGCTAACGAGAGCTAATGTGTACTGTTCCGCAGTAATAACCGAGCAGAAAATGGAACAAAATGGTGATCAATGAATATAGTGCATAATGTAATACATGTTGCTTGGCTTCTGCTGAAAAACTACACTTGCACGTGTTAGTTTAGGATCAATGTAGTGTGTTTGAGACAAACGATTTGTGGGAAAAACCTTCTCGATTTTCTGTTTATTGCTTTGTCTCCGAGGTATATAATATATTGGAATTCCTAATCTATTTATAATGAAATACTAGGCTTTGCAAACACACGTTTTTTACAAAAAAAGTGGAAAGCTAATAGTGGCCGGTGGATGAACAGTGTTCGGTTACTGTACACACGTTTTCCATATATCAAGATTAGATCCAACATACTCCCCTTAATCTTGACATGGCTCTTTTCTTAACCGAAAGATCTCAGCATGCTATTGCAGTGGCTGCCATAAACTTGATCTCACATAATGTCAATGCGACGATCTTTTCTGCTTTTGTGTTCTTGCGAACTTTTCTTCGAAATACTACACTTTGGTTTGAAGATTGGTTACTAGAGCTTCCTGCTCTTTTCCCACCTTCATGAATATTTTCAACATTTTTTTCTGCGTCGCATTCCTTTCTGTCGTCCTGGCATGAATGCAATCCGCTTCTCCTCCCATGCTAGTTTCCCTGAGTGTGAAGAGATTCTTTACCTTCTCACTCTTCTGCTCATCGGGCCTTTGCTCCGATTTGCCCTCGGGTTTTTTCTTACTGTCGTCAAAATCCTTGCTTCCAATGAGGTTTCTAACCTCATCCCTTTTGCAGAAAAATGTCATCTTTAACATTGACCCATATTTTCCTTTCGAGGGCACCGAGCTTCTTACGTTTCAGATCCACACGATCTTGTGGATCGAGAATAATGCTCGATTCGTTGTGGCGGCTATCATTTTCTCTGCGCTTTCTACACGTCCTTGCTCGTCGACGATCTCCCCATCGTCGTCGTCAGAATTCACCGCTGCTGGTTCCGCCCGGTACTTCTATGCGTAAAGTCGAGGTAGATGAACTTGCCTCTCCTACAGCAGGTGGCGAACAAGCTGCACCATCGGCTAAGTTTCTTACGCCTGCCACACCTTTCGGCTTCTCGAAGCTTGTTAGGAGACTGATTGGTTTGGCTAACTCCAAACTAATCTTGTAAAGACGATTTGATGTGCGCTTCACGAACATCAGCAATCTGCCGTTGTCATACACCCTCATGGCTTCTCCCACCATGCTGACTTTGACCCCAGTCTCGGTCATTTGTCCAACACTTATGATGTTAGTGCATAACCTTGGAATATAATATACCTCATGGAGGGTATACTGGTTTTCATTCTTGCATTGAAATACGATCCTCCCTTTGCCCATGACTTGAACGTTCGAGCCATCGCCAAATCCCACCTTCCCGGTGATCCTTTCATCAAGTTCTTGGAACATTTCTCGTCATCCCGTCATATGGTTGCTGGCACCGTTGTCTAAGTACCAAATATCCTTATAGGTTATCTTTTCCTCGCCCTCGTCAAACACCTGTAACACCTTTTTTTCTTTAGGTTGTATGGCGTCTCGCTGGTTAGCTTCTGTCTCCTCTTGAGATATAGAAAATAATAGCGCTGACTCGTCACGGGGAGCGCGTTTTTGTTGTCTTTCATCATCTCGCCGCTAGCCACGACACTCTGATGCATAGTGTCCCATCTTACCGCAATTGAAACACTTGATGTGACTTTTATCACGGCTGCTGCTACCAGTGCCTCCCACACTTTCCTGACGCACTATATTACTTCCGCCTCGGCCGCCCCTTCCACGATCTCGTCCACGCCACTGGCTTTTACCTCGGTCTGAGGTACCAAAACAGCATCCCTGACTAGACGGCGAAGTTTCCCCAGGGCTATTCTTCTGGGTTGTCTTCCGCTCGGTTTGAGTAAACATGAGCCCACCGCCCGTGTTTTTGCGGAGACGATCTCTCTCCTCGAATGCCTTCAATCGTCCTATAGCCTCCTCGAACGGTATCGTCTCAATATCGTAAAATTGTTCGATCTCGGCAACGACTGTGAAGTACTTATCAGGTACACAGTCGAGTAATTACTTGACGAGTGCAGCATCGTCAAGATCTGTACCAAGGCTGGAAAACCTGCTGGACATACCGCTGAGTTTTCCGGCGAACTCGTCAATTGACTCCGGCTCCTTCATTCGCAGCGCATCAAATTCACTTTTCAATGTCTGCAACCGAGCCTTCTTTACTCGATCGGCACCGAGGTACCTTGTCTTCAAGCTTTCCCAAATTTTTTTCGACGTTTTGTTCTTTGCAATCTGAAGAAGAACATCTTCGAGAATTGCCTGGAGGATATAGGCACTCGCTTTCTTATCTTTTCTAGGATTGACTTCATTTTTCCTCCGCTCGTTCGACCGCCTCCCATACTTCCTGAGCATCTAGGATTGTCTCCATTTTTATTGTCCATACCGTATAATTTGAGGAGTTCAGCATCGGAAAATTAAACGATATTCCGCCACTCTCTTTTGACGCTTGTTGGAGAATAATTGTTATTTTTTTTTGAAAAAAAAATATGTCTTAATTACGAAAATGTCCCTTGACCACGTAATTACGAAAATGCCCCTTGACCATGTAATTACAAAAATGCCCCTTGATTTCGTAATTACGAAACTGCCCTTTGAATTAATATAAAAGGCTTCTTTTCTTTTTCTCTCTTTTGCTCACAATGGCCGCCTCCCCTCTTCTTTTTTTTCCCTGCTCTTGTTCTTCTTCTTCCTTACTCCACCACCAACTTCTTCTTATACATCCAAATATTTCGGATTAAGTAACAACAAAGAAACGAATTGATCTCTTATTGTGCTTGTTCGTCTTTGGTGGCATCGTTTGTTCACCTCTGCAATGGTGCGGTTGGCCGGATCCGGGCTGCCTTGACTTGGGCAGCAGCTGTGGATCGAAGTTTGCTTATGGCGGTGGTGGCCGGATTGTCGTGGAGCTCTGATACCTAATATTAGTTTAGAATCGATGTGGTGTGTTTGAGACAAACGATTTGTGGGAAAAATCTTCTCGATTTTCTGTTTATTGCTTTGTACATAATACATTGGAATTCCTAATCTATTTATAATGAAATACTAGGCTTTGCAAACACACGTTTTTATAAAAAAAAACGTGGAAAGCTAATAATGACCGGTGAATGAATAGTGATCGGTTACTGTACACACGTTTTCCATATCGAGATTAGATCCAACAGCACGTTCCGTCACTTCTATGCTGTTGTTCTTTATTTGTAGGATGTAGCAGTTCTTCATGTGAAGATGAGAAAATGTTGAACTATAATCATCTCTCATCTCTCATCTCTCATCTCTCATCTCTCATCTCAAACTCACTAGTGAGGTCTGATTAATTACGAAAACTTATCACTTGTAAATATATAATATCGTTGAAGGGGTTTTGGTTTGTTTGGTTGTGTGTGGATTGGTCGATTATGGTTTGTCATGAGACCCACCACTCCATATTGGAATTTATCGATTGTATAACTTATCTCGATTTATATGCGTTTCAATTGAATCTCTTTATCTCTTTTTGAAATGAATGATTAAGTAGACTAATAAATGCAACTCCTTGATTCCATTTGTTTATGTTAACTGAAGATTTGATAAATTATACTCCCTTGGTCCCGCATAAATAGAACAGTTTACATGACATGGATGTTAATCTAGAAGACCACTCTAGCCTAAGATTACCATGTGATAAACTTAGGATAGATCTTGCATGAAATCATAACATAAAATTGTTAAAAACAAAGAACTAAACTAATCTCATGATCCTTCTTAATCTCTAGATTCATTCACATAATTCTACTACCTAAAACTACTCACTACTCATGTCAATCATCACACAAACAATCCTGATCAAAGCAAAAGAATTCATCTAACCTAACTAGCTTAATAAAACGCATTTGAAAAATGCTCTCCTATGAAGTGCATTTATAGAAAAATGAGGGAACCAGTGTTCTGTCGGTGATGACAGATCTAGATCTGAAATTTTAAAAGAAACGTGAGGGAATCAACAATAACGGGTGTGAAATGCAACGGACTAAAAATCAACTTCGGCTTGAGAAATGGCTTTCACGGACATTCACGGACGTGAAGACTCCTTCGTCACGGTCGCTAGACGTAGATAAAAAGTGGGTTTCTGGAAACAACTTTTTGCGGGTCTAATCAGATAATAACGACCATGAAGTGCATTTTCTGGCCCTTCTCTTCATTTTCTTCGCTTTAAACATCAAAACGTCACCTTTCATCAAAATAGCTCACAAAAACTATCAAAGCATACTCTAAACTGCATAATCTACACAAAAGATCAAAAACTCGAAAGTATCAACATTCTCTATGAAACAACATAAAAACTATGTATTTTTTTTTCTATTTTTTTTCGTTTTACTGACTGATGAAACAAAACTATTTGTTACTAATTTATGTTTCTTAAATTATGAAATGGAAACAGAAAAAAAAATTGAAAAAAATGTCAATTTTAGTTTTACATTTCATATGAGAACAATAGTCAAGATCTCATTTACAATAAAAAATTATTTTATTTTATAAAGTGATTTCAGTTTTCGCTGTTGGTTTTCTATTTTCATTATTAGTTTTGATTTTCACAATTTTAAACAACAATATCAAACAACCCCTATAAAAATAAAACATGACATACCTAAAACATATGATGAATAACTTAGGACACTGTGACTCAGAAACTTTTGTCATGTACTAACCTCTGTTGTTCTCCTCTACTAATATACTGTTAGTAGAACACTTAGCTTTTAGTTTTGAACCATTGCATCAGGTCAGTTGATTAAATCAGTCCTGTGCATTCTAAAGTCCACTCTGCTGTCTTGTTTATCTTGCCTAACATGAAGACCTATTCTAGTCAATCTATACTCTGTTGATCTACTAATCCGTACTCTTCTCATCTACTGACCTTAATCCTTCTATCCTGTAGGTTGAATCTTCACTATCTTTGTGACTTCTTTGGTGCTGTTTTTCTTATCACTAATTTCTAAGACTTATTGTCTAGTTTAACACTATCACCTCCTTCATATATCACGACACCAATGGCGTCATCACCACAAAATCGAATATATTATCCTTGTATGTCAGGATCATCATCGACATCGAAGTCTCGTGCTTTTTTTTTTTTTTTGGTCTGCACGTTCTTGTAGAAGGTCATCAAATTTGAAATCGCCAATTGGATTATTATTGTCGACTGTTTCTGCTCTTGGTTTAGGAGTGAGTGTCTACCATGATGGAGGAAGAAGAAATAATCAAATAGGTTAAGTGGAGGATATTTATGTTCTTTATCCATTTCTTGGTATCTAAATAAAAATGATTCATTCATTGGGTATCTCGATATGCCTTGAAACTTCTTGGATACTAAAATATGAATGAAACACGTGTCAGGTATATTAGTGTAGTTTTACGATGATTAAATTGACTAATGCATGCAAATCATTTTTATGATTCTATTTGTTTGTATATTAGAATAGTAGATGTGCTACATGATATAATTCTAACAAATTTTTGTACCTTGAACCATGTTATATCATGTAGCAATATAAGTTATGATAGGACTTATATTCTGACAGGTAGAGATCAAGTAATCTATTAGCAGAACTTTATCTGGGGCACTGGTAGAGAAGGTGGAGGATCTCGTGGCTGGCCTCTTTCTGCCGTTGTACTTTGTCTCGAGTGGGCTCAAACAAATATATTTACCATCGAAGGAGGTCAGACATGGGGCATATTTATTCTTGTTATATTCACGGCCTGCTTTGGAAAGGTCGTTGGTACTGTAGCGGTTGCGCTTTGCTCTAAGGTTCCCCTTAAGAAAGCACTAGCTCTCGGCTTTCTCATGTGAAGGTCTAGTGGAGCTCATTGTCCTCAACATTGGAAAAGACCGAAAGGTAGTATTCACTCGCTTATTGGCTATGATGTATAACTACAGCTGGACTGTTTTTAATTATATCATTCTAATGTTACTGCTCTGACATCGTCTATGATTTGCTACATTTCGTTTGGTTGAGCCAATAGGTGCTAAATGATCAAACATTTGCGATTATGGTTATGATGGCCCTATTCACGACGTTCATCACCACACCTCTTGTCATGACCGTGTATAAGCCGGCAAAGAAGGGGGCTGCATGTGCTTATAGGCTGAGAACTGTCCAGAGAAAGGATCCGAATACTGTAAAGTGTAATTTGTGGCTTAAGGCAATGGATCGAATAAAAAAGACACTTGATATGCACAATACAATAATCTCTATAAATCTCTAACAGTATGTTTTTCTTTTTTTTGAGCTACATCAAACAATAAGAGCTTCCCTCTATTTATAAGCTAAACATAAACATAAACTAATCAAGAAACATTAGCAAAGTATGACTTTGATTTCAGTTGTAATTTTCCAGTTTCCCGCTGCCATTTTGTTGTTTCCAGCTTCAGGTTTCCAGTAGCAGTTTTTCTGTTTTTGTTGTTTTGCTGTTTTTTTGCTGTTTCCAGCTGTTTTGCTATTTTTTACTGTTTTGCTTTTTTTGCTGTTTCCTGCTTCTCCTTTCCAGCTGTGTTTTTTTTAGCTGTTTTCAACCTGGTTCCAGCTTGCACCTTCCAATGCATTAATTTTAGTCAACAAATACATAACTCCGAATTCTAGCATGTTTCCATAGCACAAGAGATGTTCCAACGATGATCAATTTGATTGAGGCTTCTCGTGGAACTGACAAGAAGGGAGGCCTATTGGTCTACGCAATGCACCACATGGAACTATCCGAGAGATCTTCTGCATTTCGTATGGTCCATAGGAGAGAAAGAAACGGACTTCCCTTCTGGAATAAAGGCGTGCCAAATGATTCAAACCAGATCGGGAGATTTCCCAACAAATCATTGTCTCACAAACTCGATCCAAGCAAACATTTGATATCAGAACAAAAGATAGTATGTGCAGAGCCGGTGAGAGGAAGTTGCCGAGGAGATCAGGCTGAGGAAATATCCTCCGAGGTGGCAACAGACGATAAAATATCAGTCCGACGATAGGACTCGTCGCCCTGATTCCAAGGAACCGCCACAACCAACTGCCCAACAATGCCTCAGTCACAGCACTATAGCGACCCGTACTGCTAGACCTTGGCCGCTTGGCAGAATCTGGCCAACGCCAACACTAACACCAACACCAACACGCGTCTTGATTCCCATCACCAAGGCTGCCATCACTAGACGTCGTCTCAATCCACCGTGAAGCCACCCAGCGCGGACGCCACTTTCATCCACGTCGTCGAGACACCCCCGTTAGAACTCGCCGCATACCACCATCCTTGCAGTCAACGACCACCCTACGGCCAACCACCAGCCCGGCCCCAATCCGTGACCTATACTACAATCACGCCAGCTAGCCTTCGTCAGGCCACAATCCGGACACTAACGACCACAATCAGTCATCCACCACCATCCACCCTCACGAACACAATTCCGAGCCCGAACGAAGTCAGATCCGCGTGAGATCTAGGCAACCACCACCACAAAACCTATGAGCACCACAAAGCCTACGAGCACCATGGTCTCAAAACACCAAGGCTGATCTAAGAGGAAGCAGAGGAGATACAGCGGCAACCGTTAGTCGATTTAGAGCAACCGTGTGGGGAGGGAGAAGAGAGAAGACGGTGTGAAAAGGAAAGGTGTCTACGTGGTGAAAAGAAATAAAGTGGAGAACAAAAAAAAAGCAGTGAGTGTAGTGTGGTGAAGAGTGGAAAAAGCAGTCACGCGTGAGTTGAAAAAGAGAGAAGGGAAAGGAGGAGATTCCTTTCTGTAAGAGTGCGGGTGGTGTGTTGCCAAAAGAAAAGGAGAAAAGAGAGGTGCGGTACGGAGTAAAATATTTTTTTTAAAAGGGGTTTTTTTAAACCAAATAATGTCGATTGTTTCCCATCGAGCGTCGAAGGAGAGCAGTGTAGTGCCGTTCAATTACCCGATGCTGAACCTTTCCAACTACACGGTATGGACAATAAAATTGGAGACAATCCTAGATGTCCAACAGGTTTGGGAGGCGATCGAACCAGCAGAGAGAGAGGAGGTTGATCCAATGAAGGACAAGAAGACGCATGCGTATATTCTCCTATCTATCCCCGAAGATATTCTTCTTAAGATTGCGAAGAAGAATACGGCAAATGAAATTTGGGAAAGTTTGAAAACGAGGTACTTGGGTGCCGATCGAGTAAAGAAGGCTCGGTTGCAGACATTGAAAAGTGAATTTGTTGCTCTGCGAATGCCAGAACAGGAGTCTATTGATGAATTCGTCGGAAAACTCAGTGGCATGTCCAACAGATTTTTCAGCCCTTGTGTAGATCTTGGCGATGTCAAACTTGTCAAGAAACTACTCGATTGTATACCTGATAGATACCTCCCAATTGTTACCAGGATGAAACAATTTTTCGATCTTGAGACGATGCCGAGGAAGACCCCTAAGAGAGGGAAGCATAGGAGGACGGTGAAGAAGGTGGATTCGGGGCATATCCAACCTTCAAAGGCTCCATATGGCGAACTCCAAACGAAGCATAGAGGGTTGGTTCAAAGGTGTAAGGAATGTGGGATGCCATACGAAATGGGGGAGCCGCATGCCAAGAGGAGACCGAGTGCCTATCATTTTGTCAAGGGTTGACGAAGAAAGTCCGAGGGGACTCCAAAAGACTTGGCGAGGAAAGCTAAAAAGGAGGAAAGCGGGGCCGACAAGGGTTCAAGGCACAAGACTAAGGCAAATTGAGAGAAGGAAAACTTGGCACACACGAGGGATTCGACGCACGGGAAACACTTGCCTAAGGGGAAGGCAAGGTGGAAGCGAAAGTTGTCTTCGTACAAAGACAACATTGAGACTTTCAAAACGGACGCGAGGAGGGCGTTCAACATCCAGGCTCACGACGGCATCCAACATCGAGGTTGCGGGAAGGACGCGACGATACAAAGCCCAATCCAAAATGGCCCAAAAGCTATCTTATGTTCCGGATTCTTCTCCAACCTTCGTCAATGTTGTAAATATGTAAGGTTTTCTAGGGCTTTCTAGAGACTTCTTATAAACCCTAGGAAAGGAGGAATCTAGAACACGAGGTCTAGATCCTTTCGCAAAGATGTATATAAGGGAAGGGTTACCTCATTTTCTAAACCATCCACTCATCCACACATCCTCGGGACATCCTTGTAAACCAACATGCTCGAGAGCATTGTAAACTCATACAAGCAATACAAACATCCAAGTTCTCCCAACACAAGCGTTCCCAAAGTTCCATTCTCATCTTTACTAGCGTTCCCACGAGTCTTGAGCGTTCCCACGAGGCAAGGGTATATAAGTGCCGCACGGTCTTGAAAACAATAAGCCCGTGACAAGTGAGGAAGTCATAGGGAGATTGAAGACGTACGAGGAGAGAGCTCGACTCCACGAGAACACCGAAAGTGGTGATAGTCAGCTCATGTTCACTCACACCAAGCGGAAAGCACCCTAGATAAACAACATTGGGGAAACATTATCATCTGAACAGGGAAGCGAATCTGTCATCTCGGACCGAGGTAAAGACTAGTGACATGGACAAGGTCGCGGAAAGGGCGGCCGAGGAAGGTACGGGAGGCACCAGAGCAGTAGCCATGAAAAAAACGCACATCTAATTGCATATACAAGATGAGTTTGGAGTTAGCCAAACGAGTTTGTCACATAGCGAGTTTCGAAGAACCGGACGTAGTGGCAATGTTTACGTCACCCAAGACAAGCGTAGTAGAATCAGAATCAGCCCCTGGTGCAGATCATTCACCACCTGCGGTAGGAGAGGCAAATCCATCTATCCCAAGTAGATGGATCTAGCGTAAGCAATCTAGCATGGGAGAAGAAGTAAATGATATCTATGCTAGTGCGATAGAAGAGAGTAAGATGCAGAAAGGCGTGCTGGAAAACTTATGAAGATGGAAAAAGAGCAGGAAGCTCTAATAACCAATCTTCAAACAAAAATGAAGAATCTATAAAAGAACCTCGCAACAACACAGAAACAAAAGACCATCGCATTATCATGTGGGGGCTACGTCAAGAAAGTTCGGCGTTCCATCAAATACCTAGATGGTGTTGAGATTGTCACAACAAACATAGCAAGCAACAAAGTGGGCGACGTCGATCTGACTCAAGTCAATGAAAAGGTCGAGGAGAAGATCAAGAAGAAGGTCGAATTGGTGTCTGCTAAACATAAGAAGATTAGCGCTGACAGCGACGAGAAGAAACCCAAAGACAAATCGGGGAAGAAGCCCGATGAAAAAAAAAGCATCGTGATCTGGAGCCATGTCAAGATTAGGGGGGAGTATGTGAGCCGTAATCATTGATATTGAAAGAGGAAAAGAAGATCACGCATTGAAAGAAAGAAAAGAAGATCACGCATGGGAAAAAATAAATCTGACGAGGAACAGTTATTGTTTTGTTAGGCGTCGAAAAGAAAAGCATGCCTAGATTGTTCTGCTAGGCTGATGCACCGCCTTCCTTCTCCTATAAACAGTAGCTTGTAGAATGATTGTAAACATAGCTCAGAGATAGAGCTCAAAGTGGCAGAGGTCAATTAAAAAAAACAGAGGTGCCGACTTCAGCATCTGTCCTAGTGCTCCAACAGTACAACTCTGGTTTCCCATTGAATTCTTCATCGGTCAAGGAAGAAGAAAAATTCTCCTGATAATGCTGAGACTGATTGATGATTTCACATATGACCAAGCCAGAACTTCGGTCCTGCAAGGGCGAATAGTCACTTAATTACAGAATCCTTGGGTAACTATCCCTTGGAAGAATAATTGAGTGTATCATTTTATTTGAAAAAAAAAAGGAAGTACATCATTTTGTAAGGACTAGATCAACCATGATTACAGATTAAGAGAGAACCTAAAGATAATAGAATAATAAATGATTTTTGAAAAAACCAAAGAAAAAGAAACAAGTTGCATCAGGATTATAAGCCAATTAATTTATCAAAATATCGATATCGATAAACTAAACAATATCTCCATCCCATTGTTTGTATATATTTTAGCCCCTAAAAATTTTCACATACATTTAGCCCCTCATTTAGCGAACCATATATATTTCACTCCATCATTCAATTATTGAAGTTATGTTCTGATTAAAAAAATTGAAAAGGCAACACATCAATTATTGTTGTTGGGCTCATCATTATATTTCTCCAACTTCATCCTAACCATCCAATTTGGATTCAATGCTCATTTCCACTATCACACGAACTTCACTTTCATTAATCTTTGAAATCATCTTGTAATGTCAAGAATCCATCTTTGAAAAAATTCAAACTCTTGCTAATTTATTCAATGTTGTAGATCCTAAAGTAAGTTATTGATTTGTTATGCATAATGCAGGTTATGCATGTTATTCAATTGCTTTGATTCGATGTGGACATGCTCTGTTTTGGTTCCAATTCCAGATGTTTGGATTTTGGATTGAAATCAAGGATTGAGTTGTGGAATGAGATAAATTGATGATCTCATGTTTGTGTTTTCATGTTTTCTCAATCACATTGTGATGAAGGGTCCAGATGGACCACAACCAATCGACATCAAGCTCATACCTCTGTGTGCGTTTAAAGGAGATTGCGTTTCAATCACAGTTCGTAACAGCCTGAATCTTTTGGATTGGATTCAATCACTGAAGAAATTTATATTCGATGATATTAGTTATGTATTTCGTTAATTTGTATTCGATGGTTATATATTTTTAGGATAAGTTTTACTATTATCAAGACTCTGGATTGGACTATAATTTATTCTATTATTGTATATTCAAATGTTATGTTTTCGATTGTTGTGCGTTTCATTGATTGTCGAGCATATTATATGTGCAGTATATAAACATAGATGTGTAGTGTACAAATATATATGTGCAGTATATAGACATGTATATATGCAGTATACACACATGCATGTTATGTATATATACATAGTACATAAACTGATAGGTATAGCACACAAAAGTCAATTTCATTTCAAAAAAAGGTTTAACGAACAAACACGATTGAAAAAGTTACTAGACCTAACAAGGACCTAACACACAATACAAAATAAGGAGGCATAGAAAATATTACAGGATGTAACGCACGATCGAATCACCTAATCAGGAGTCCTAAAACCTCCAAACATCGTCATCAATACAGTCAAAAGCTTTAAAATCCAAACAACAATCTATAAACTTTTCGATCGCTCAACAATTTCATTATAAGAACAAAGACATTTGCATAGATTTGCCTCGCCAACAGTAATCCAATATTTTTCAGCATTTGGTTCGCATCACTCGAAGTGGCTGCAATCGTCGCACCTAAAGAACAATCTCTCATTCATACTTTTATTTGGTCCAATAATTCGCATGGACAATACCTTGTGACCAGAATAATACTTTTGGAATAAATTTTAGGGTTGAATGTGAGTTTAGACAACCACCGTTGATTGATTGTTACGAACTTATTGTGGATTTTTTAAAAGAATTATTCTACAGTTATAAGGGGAGATCTAATAAAGGATGATTGTAGGGAAAGAAAGGACATCCAAACAGAAAAAGAGGGGGAGGTGATAGAAAAGGAGGAGATCAAATAGGTTAGAGGAATAGATTAATCAAGAAAATCATTATATTTGTCAGAGGAGATAGTAAAAAAGGAGGAGATCTGGCGGATTAGGGTTTATTGTTAAAGGGATAAATTGATCAAGAAAATCATTATATTTGTAGGCATAGGATTTCAGGTCATAGGGTTTCAGAGAATAGTGTTTAAGACATAGGATTTCAATGAGAATCATGTGTGTGCAGTTGTATATTTATGCAGTATACAGTTATGTACGTCCTTTCATGTAATGGTAAGGATTACATGCATAGGGTTTAGGGTTAGGGTTAGGGTTATTGTTATTTTTTAGAAATGTATTTTTTGTATAATTTTGAAATATATAGTACACATTACCCTTATTTAAAGTAGAGATATATATGGGTTGATTAAAATAGTTCATATAATATATGATGGTTCACACGCAAATGAAACAAATTGTAAACAGAAGCTATGCTTCAATAAATATTTTGGTTCATCATAGTACCACTTAGATTGATGTAATTATCTCTTAGGTATTGTATGTATCTCAATTTAATTAAATATAACTTATCACTAATAATATATGTATATATATATGGAAATACATATATGCTGCAATAAGCAGCGTAGTAGCTGCTGTATACAATATCTTAGTAATTTTATATTGTAACTTGTTGAATGTATATTGTCATATTTTAGTTTAAAAAATACTAAAATTTGATTGTACATAATCATGAACTTGTAGTATAAACTTTTCAGCTTGCGGTATAAAATTGTTAAGATGTAATATACAGTAGCCAACATGGTTAATGCTGCAGCATAAAAAACACGCCCGTATATATAAAACCTAACATCTTAGGGGATTCCAAATACAAGAGCATCATGATCCATGTTTCATGCAAAGATACTACCTATTTCATGAAAAGTGAGACTTGTTCTCTTTTGAATTTCTACAAAAACAACACAGTATAAGAACTTAATACTTGTCTCTCTTGAACTTTTATTATTATAATATACTTGTTCTGTCTTATGTTTAGTATTAATACTTGTTCACTTATAAACTTTTAGAAATATTTACTCATTCATTAACTTAAATAATCATTATAAGGGATATGTGTTCAATAATTTACCATTGTGACCATCCATATAGTTTTACATGTAGTGTATGTCGAAGTACATTATCCATTCAATAATTTATCATTGTGACCATTCATATAGCAGGAACATAAACCAACATTACAGTTAATGAAACACATCATTTGTAGTATACATTATCAAAACAAGAATACAACATGACAACATTTCAATATAAATTATCAAAACAAGAGTACAACATGACAATATTTCAGTGGACAAAAGGGGACATGAGTGCTTCACATGGAAAGAACAAAACTACATATTCACCAACGATATGAGTACATCATGATATCATTTTAGTATATGTGCCAAAAAATATGAATACATCTTCACAAAAAAATAGAAGTATATCATGATAACAAAAGAGTACATATGGCCACAAAGGAGAGTACATACTCAACGAGAAGAAGTTCAGACCAAAAACAGGAGTTGTTCAGTATGCATCAAACAACAGAACACCATTATGACATTTCCATTTTGAACTTGACTTATATGTGGGAGTTACACGACATGCTTATGTCAAAGAATTGTCAATATAATCTCGACGATCTTCACTTATATATCCACATGATCCACTTGACTCCTTGCATTATCTAAAGCAAGCTCTGTCCACATGCACACAAATGCCCCACCATTATTTTCATCTTCTGTTGGGGATAATTCCTCTTATATTCCACTTTCATTTGCCAAAATCTAATTTCATATAAAACACATACATAGTCAACAATGACAACGACCTGGTAAAAGGATGATTGAGATAAATTCAGATCCGCATTGTGGCTAAAAAATTTAAAAAAAAAATAAGACAAAAACACATTATCAAATCATTCACAATTTGCTTGTTTTTCTTATTGTTTTCTTTAAAAAAAAAATAATAGTGACTAAATTTTTACTGTTTATATACAATACCACAGAGACCAATGTTATTATCTTTCACATGAATAGGGAAACACATGTGCTCTTAATCACTCCATTTGTTTGTTTAAAAAGGCTAGAGAACACCTAGATTCTAAATCCGAGGAAGTATTTGTTTCCTCCCCTTTCTTCCTCTGAGGCTCTCTTTTATTCCTCCGCGGCTGTAATTTCTTGGTCTCACGTCCCGATTTCTTCGGCTCTGGTTTTCGTTTCAAACTAGTCACACAAACTTCCATTTCTACCGGTCTTTATGACATGTAACAGTAATTAGCCAATGAATTAACCAAACGCAACGAAGTTCTTAACCTAGAAAGCCCCAAAATCAGTATGTATACTCGAATTCTTACATATTCCTCGTCATTTCCACACAAATCACGAACCAAACCAAGAGCAAACCACGAATTTGTACGGAAATTAGCCAACGAAGAAAGGAGTGACTAAATTGATCGGTTAGGGTATGGGTGATTTGGTTGGTTTTGGTTTCGGGTTTGAGTTTGAAATGGTTGGTTTTGGATTTGGGTTTGAGTTTAAAATGGTTGGTTTTGGTTTTGAGTTTTGAGTTGAAATGGTTTGGTTGTTTTGGATTTTCGATTTTGAAATGGGACAGAGAAAAACACGTGTTTTTGGATTATTTTTGTTTTTTAAAATGGAAAAATATGAGATGGGGTGTGCAGTTTTTGTTATATGCCAAAAATAGGGGGTAAAATGTTATTCAATTTTTATTTTTATTTTCTGTGAGATAAGCATAACTTGATCTTTCACTTTTCACTAGGGATTTTAATTTAATTCATCCTATAAATATAGAAGTATTATATAAATTCAGAGTTGGGCATTATGGTATTCGATTGGGGTATTATAGTCTTTTCACATTGTAACATTTAATTTACACAAAAAAAAATTGTAAATGCTTTGTCTCCTCATCTTCAAATCTATTTCACTGCTTCTTATGGCTTTACGTGCAACGAAAACAGTTAATCTATATTGATGGAGTATATTCATTGCAGCCAACGCTGGTCTTGACGTCCTCTCTACATGTTCTCATCTCCCTTCTAAGTTCACCAAAATTAGCAAATTCTTGTTGTTGTGCTAAACGACTTTGCCTCTTTGACGTAACACTACAACATAGAGGAACAATGTAGTAATAAGCGTCTCGAACCCTCTTGACCCGACTGATGATGCAAAGACGCTCTAGTGTTTAATGCAATTCTCTATTGAAGGATTGTCTTCAGGGGAGCAGAGCATGACACGTATCACACAAAGAGGCCTCGACATGCCAAACGGCCACACTGGCCAGGCAACCACCCAACGGTCCAAAAAATAATACAGAACTTTAATTTAAAAAATATTATTTCCTAATGAACCCATGCACACGGCCAGCACATACGTGTGTTTGTTTGGATGCTCTTTGAGTCCCAAACCCATTTCCAATACAAGAATCCAATGTGGATTAACACTTCACTCTGAAATCGGTTTTGAGAAAGTTAATAATAGAAATGTAATTTTCAATGAATCTAATATCGTCTCCGTCTCAATCATGGTCAAATAGACCAAATTCCAACAAACTCGGTTCCGTCCATAAAAAAGAGATCATCTCTAACTTATAAACCACTTCATTTTCACTTCCCTAGAGTACTTCCCTTGAGTACCGGACATTCAAGAACGACTCTATTCTAGACTCGTTGTAGAAGGCCAAACAGGATCATTCCCCGAATTTTCAAGTCGAACTCCTCAAGTCGACACTAGGTAGAGCTTTTCCCTTCTGGATCTTATCAAGTACCTGGTAGCCCTTTTTCTAGGTCACCCGTTGTGTATCATCGGTCTCTAAATGAGAGCATCAAGTGTTACTATCAGAAGTCTAAGAGGTCGGCCTAATCCTAAGACTAATCTGATAGGAAGAAGAACATGTCTAATTATAAATCAATCCATGAGAGCACATAGTCGATGTGGGTTAACCCCACATCTTAACAAATAGGTCTCGTTGTCTTCTCCTAATTAACACTGTTATTCGTTAAAAAAATTGTCACCTTTATGAAGCTAAAACCTGTTAAAAGAAAGGGTAAGAAAAATAAGTTGCCAAAGGGGAATGGATCAGAGAAGAGAAAGTGATAAAGAGATGGCATCAACAAATACTGAAATTTTCAAGTTTTTTTCCCTGTAAACAGACTGCTTACCAATAGCACCATACACAGCAGACAACTAGAGATGGAAAAAGGAATGCCATCATACTACCATTCAGCTGGTATTGTATTAATTAAAATCCATTGAAATTACGGATACAGAATTATTCAAGAGCTTTGTATACTTCTAATGTGAATGAATCCCGGCTTACAAGAAGAAAAACTATAGTGAGGTATATGCTGGAACATTTGCTAGGAGCCGGCTCAATTTGCTCAACGTTTCCTTGGCAGAAACTGTATCCGGATGATTCTCACCCGATATCGAACTTCTAATGAAAATCGCCTTCCTAATTAAGTCGTCACCTATATCAAATAGTCCACCTCTGAGCATTAGCTTAGCCCGCGTCTCTAATACAGTGGCTCTCATCAATGCCAATTCATGCCAAAGGTTTAAGTTCAACTGCGCAGTAGTTTGGATAGGTCGCCAACAAAGGGACTTATCCAACCATTTTTCAACCGGCGCAACAAATGCTTCATCAACAGCTTCAAGGGCATCGGTGCATAGGCGAAGAAGCTCGAGAGCAGCATTACAGCGAGAGAATTTGATGAATGTTCGAATTGCAAGAGGCAAAACAACTTCCTTTACTAGAAACAATAACTCTGATGCTTTCAGCTCCACGAGTATCGGGTCATTTCCAAACCCAAGAATCAAAAAGCAAGCCGCCCATAAATGTTCCGGGTGATCAGACACTGAACCGCGACTGATGACTGCTCGGACCATTGATTGAGCAGCTACAAGAACCCCTCGTCTCCGAGCATAAAGCTTGATTATCTCATTGAAGTGCACATAACCTTGCTTGGTGCTACTCCTTGCAACGTTAAACCTCAGTAACATAGAAGCCGCCTCACTTTCTGATCTCTTGGCATACGAAGTAAACCCACATGGCAAGGATCTGATGAATCTTATCCATAAACGGGCCCCCTTGCACCTTTCTGGCATCTTATTAGCGGATGCTGCCAATAGGGTGACTGGAACAGCTGCAGGTGCAAACCAGCCACTAGCAAGGACCATCCTTGTCGCTAAACTAATAGCACCATCAGCATGATCAAAAACAGAGAAGCACACTTCAAGCAATTGCAAGAGGAAGTTGTTTCGCCTCAATGTTTGACCCTCCTTTCCGCTCCACGATATGTCTTGTATAGGCATCCTATTGATGGTATACAGAAGCCTTGTTGGATTGATAGGAAGCTCAGACAGAATGGCTCCAACAATAGCGAGGCCTAGGGTAATCCGCCCTAGTTTCTCCTCAATGACCCTCAGAGCATCAATCTCTTGAAGTGGGCAGTCTGTCGCATTTCCCTGCATCAATGACATGGCCTCAACACCGGATAAGTACGAGAGCTTCATTGGCTCCAGATTCATCACGGAAGGTAAGCGTGTAGATATTATGAAGTGGGTTTCCCCGCCAAAACGAGGAAGGAGATCCATTATGAGGTGGTGGTTCCACCAATCTTTTTCGCTTTCAAGATTATCTATTATCACTAGATAGGGAATGTTCCTCATGAGTTCCTTGCGTACCCGGAATATGGCTTCCTCTTCTTGTTCCTCAAAGCTTTTTATTCTGCTTTTCTCGCCACAGTTCTCGATTCCGACATCCACTTCTAGGAAGGACCATAGATTCAAATAGTTTTGCCTAATGTATCTACTTTCCCCACCAATCCACAATACCATTTTGTATCTTTGGTAGTTCCTGTAGGCAAATTCAAGAACAAGCTCTGTCTTGCCAATCCCGGATTCTCCAGATACACAAGCGATCCCCTTTCCATACCTAATTTTTATATGCTTTTTCTTTCTTCCATGCTTCGGCCCGATCTTAGCCTTCATGGCAGGATTTTGCTTTGCAAGAAACTCAGAGTTTTGCATTTCAATCTCTTTCTCAGATTCCTTCCATACAACAGGCTCTTTACCCTTCTTGGTTTCTGCTTCTCTCCATCTGTCATCAAACGAACTGCAACGACTCCAGCTAAGCATCAGATTCTTCCTCTTCGGCCGAGCCTTGAGGTCAAAATAATGGCTTTCTGAATCCCCGGTAATGTCACCAAAGATAACGAACTCCAACTCAGATAATTCCTTCTTCCTGCCGACAAAGCTTTCATTTCGAGGAAAAGGGAATTCCTCTTTCTCCACCTTCTCCCTCCATTTATTCACTCGTTCCACGACACTTCTCCTTCCCAACTTGCCAGCAAGGAGTGTTACAGCCCTCAATACACAATCTCTCCAATTTCCATCATGAGCTTCCAGCTTCCATTCATCTACTCTCGAAAGGCCATACAATGCTTCTTTCCACTCATTCTCTAGCCCACCATACAGCGTCCATAACTCACCTCCGTGTTTCTCCCACAGCTCTCCTCTTTTCTCGACAATGTCTCTGACAAGGCACTCGCCAGAACCCAAGTCAAAGAACACCGGGACCAAGTTCTGCTTGTTGGAGAAGAACCTCAGTTCCTCGATGGTATATGGGTTCTTGAATGACTTCCTCGTTATGATGACAACGCCAAAACTGGAAACATCCATAGCCTTCTCAACAATCCTGTGCTTTCTAGAGTGCCTTATCCTGGCTCGATCCGACACAAAGCAGCTTATGCCTTGAACTTCCAGCTCAGCACGAAACCAACTAGCAAACCTCAACAGACTAGGTTTACGGCCATGCAGCCCTAAGTACACATCACAGCTCCTGATTCGGCTCGAAGTGAGAGGAGCTGCATTATAAGTGAACGGGATGCCGTAATGACCAGAAAGTTTTCTTTGTCTTCCTCCACGCCGAGAGAGATCAAACTGATGACTTTGGCTATAGTTAGAGGTACCACCAAGGGAAGCACCGGATGAAGAAGGAACATGCTCAAGCATCTCAAGATCTTTAGCGAGCTGTGATTCTGGTATATCAGACAAGCAAAGCCTTCTATTCATCTCTAACTCATGGTCCTGTGGTTCTTTCATGGAACTACGAGGACCATTACTCGTATTACCATTGCCTGAACGACAGGACTCAGGTAACCGAGAATTGGGCGATTTAGGAGAAAAGAAAGGCGACTCGTTAGCAGAGTGGAATACTGAAGAAGCAGATGAAAGCCTCCTCGAAGTGGTTGGTCCTGATGTCCCTGGTTTCGAGCTTTCTTCATGAAAATCCATTATCAGAATCTACTCCATTGTTAACAAATACAGCAAACCTGATTCAGTTATACGGAAGACAGATACCGCCAAAAGAACTCTGGGCCCGAAATCGAGACAGCAGACCACCTAATTCAAGAAAACATCAGATCATGAATACTATTGAGAAATATTCAAACAAAAAGATATCAAACCTTTACAACCAGCTAACAAGGCAATAGAAACTTCATCACGAAAGGTGAAAAATGTCTCTCAGTTTCTATTCGACGTTGCGAAGTTAACCAAAGATAAGAGATCATGGAACCTTCACATGGCGTAGACATTTATATTATGCCTCCATGATCAACACATAGTAATTTCACACCAACAGTACAAAAGAATACAAAATAAACTTGAAAGCATCCAAGCTATTCTATAATTGAGAGAAAAAATCATCTACGCAAGCAAAACAGATCTAGTAACCCATCAGTAGTACAACAGCCGACTAAAAAAACACCTCAATCTAAAAATAATCAGAGACTGGCCAACTTGGGATTTAGACATTATTATTAACTATATGTCAATTAAAAAACTTATTCAATCTCAGATCTAGAAAATTACTTGGTTCATTACACGAACATGGCCTCAAAGGGTTCTCCATGTTCTCATCACACCAAGACAAACCCAATTCAATTACCATCTCCAAAGAGCAGAAACAGAGAAAGAAAAGAAAATTAAATGCCAGATCTTCAAATCAAGAGCAATGAGTCTGATAACAAAATCGTAAAATCCAATTCACAAAAATATATATTAATTTAATAAATAATAAGGAAAGAACTAAACTAAACTTCAATTTACGAAAAGGAAAGTGCTATTGATAATGGAAATTTTCCAATTAGTGATAACACAGCAATGGAAACAAAACAAACATCAAAGCCTTCGACTCAAAACACCCAAAATTTGAATAACCTTCGAATTTTCAAAAAACAATGACTCACCTTACCCAGTTGGCGAAAAATGGAAGGACAGACCGAAAAAGCTCAAGAACACATCTTTCACTTCTCACTAGCCAAGACTTTCTCAGTCTTTTCTCATTTTTTCTCAGTCACCCTACCACGACACAATTCTTTTGAGTCTGATGAATTGAGAAAATTTGTTCACATTGGGACCATTTTGTTTTTTCGAGCTGCTAGGATGGATGGGGTTTGGGGGGTGCGAGAGTGTGCGTGAGTAGAATGGGGTATTGAATGAATGTGGGTACTACTGAACAAAGCAGGCCGGCCGGGCAGCGCAGATGCAGTGCCAGTAGTATATTTCAATTCGCTGTCTTCACGCTACATTCTATTGGTTTTTTTTCCCCAAATATAATCGTACTAAATTTTTCTCTAAGTTTTTAAAAAATACTCCATTTATTTTAAGTAAAATATAATAAATTGATCATTATAATATTTTATATATGTGTTTGAATTTTTGATGTAAAAAGTTTTATATTCGTTTTGTAGGGAAAGAAAAAAAAATGGAATCAGAAATGATAATGAAATAAGTTAATGCGATATAAAGTAAAAATTATGAATATTTTAATATTTGTTTTTAAAAAATTCAAATAAAATAATATTATAATTATTATAAAAATTTTAAAAAATATATGAAACAATGCTTTTCAAAAAAAAAAAAAAATCAAACAAGTGCTCTACGTCCAAGCACAAACAAAAATACTAATATGACCAAAAAACAGACTTTGTCAAAAGTAAGAAAGAAAAGAAAAAACCTAAATACAGTAATCAATAGGGAGAAATTAGCCTAAGCAATAATTGAAATGTGATCTTTTGGCTCAAGTATCAATCAGTATCCTAAAAAATGTTCCAAGGATTTGTGCTTTGAGAGTAACCAGTTAGTTGTCTATAACTAACTGATTGTTTTTTTTTTTTGCATTTTTTCACCTCCAATCTTCATTATTTAGAAAAAAAAAATTTCAACTCAACACTTCATATTTATGTTTCAACAACCAAATTTATATGTTACACCTCAATTCACCCCCTTCCGTTAGAAACTGTTAAAGGAATTCACGGCATTTTCAATTATTTTTTTTCATTTTTATCCTACCATATCTCTTTGTTTCCCTATTTCTTTCATTCCCAATCTGTCAATCCCAATCCAATTCCTCTCCCTCAAAGATCAAATCCCTAATTTTCAAATCCCAAACTTAAAGGTTCTTTCCTTTCTCAAATCTCCAAGCACAAGTCGGCTTCATATTGATCGAGAAGATGGATGCATGAGTCGCATCTATCGAATTTTCTTTCGTCTCCGTTGCCGGATTGATGAAGATGCGAGAATTCATGAAGCCTTCCCAAATTGATGTTCCAGGGTTTCATTGAGTAGAGAAACTTGAGGGAAAATGATTTTTATGATATGATTAATATTCCATGGATGGAGGATGAAGAGTTCTTATTTTGTTACTCAAGAGTTTTTTTTAGGTCATCTTACCTTTCCATGGTTATTTTAACAGAAAAATAATCGGAGTTGGTAAAATAATGTGTGATAAATAATTTGAGTTGTCTGAAATATAAATACCAAGATCTGAGTTAGTTTTTAATAAATATCAAAGATTTTAGTTGATTTTTTTTTTTAAAAAAAACCCTAACTGGATTATATAAGCACATTTTACTGTTTTCAAAAGCTCGAGTGATTGATTTTGCAATGTGAGAGAATAATGTGACAATCCATTGGGCTTACAAAATATGCCAAAGGTTGATAACATTTTTGTAATCCACCTTGTCATCAAATCTATCCCATTCGCCAGGAAGGCATGCGACAAGGTGCAATTAACTGACGGGCAGGACCCTTCTGAATGGAAAAGACGATGCGGCGGAAAACATGATTAGCTAGAGCCTTCTCCGACACGAAAACCGCACAGCGCAAGAAGCGTTGTAGCTTGACCATAACCGCAACAGCGTCAGCCCCAAAGTTGCCAAAGGTATCAGTAACAAAAGGAATGAAACGGTACTGATGAGAAGCTTCACAGGAGGCCTTATATTTGGTGTTCTTCGCCACTGTCTGAGAAGCCAAAGCTCCCTCATGGCCACGATAAACACCCGGCCGAGTCTGCACCAAAGGAGAGACACACGTAACATCAATGCACGCACGGAGCGCACCGGCCCAATCCTGAATGAGGACGTCAGCAGGAAGAAGTTGGGAACCATCATTCTTAGGCGAGGGGAAAGCAACATGGCGGGGTTCCAATGCACACAACAAACGCGCCTAGACCGCAACAGAGTATAGGGCATATTTCAAAACCTCATGACGATGCTTGATACCCGGGCGAGCCGAGCAATGGGTGGCATGATCTCCATAAACATCCGCACGGCTACCACAAGCAGGACAAATTGGTTGTGGGGTGGTAGGCGTAATGAGGAGGCGATATTGGAGGATATTGCGATATTCATCAGCAGTCATGGTTTGCCCATATTTGGGATCAGGGAGAGTACGCCAAAAATCCGGCGCATGAGGACCACACATCGCAGCATAAGCCGTGGCATGCCTAGAATCCAACAGAAGAGGCAGACCCTGGAAAGCCTGCTGACGATGGCGGCAAAAATTGATTAGCCAGCTGGGACTGGACATTGAGAGCCACCGTGGGAAGCACCAGATCAGGAACCACCCCACGTAAATATTTCTGAGCACGCGCTTTCTGCGGCCACGGATTGAGACCCGGCAAAGAGGGAAGATTGACTTCATCCATATCAGCCAGCAAAGAAGCTTGACGGTGTCCCGTGTCAATCAAGGAGGAAATGTAGGCAAAGTGGGTGACATCAGCAGCCCGATATAAACCAAGACCACCCTTTGCAAGGGGTAGAGTGGCCAGTAGCCATTGGAGATCCCCAAGTATAAGGTCATCAGCATCATAAACAATGGAGGCCAAAGCCTTGCGAAGGCAAGCATCATATTCAGGCGCCATATTAACCATGAGATGGGGCTCAGTAGTACACATAGCATAATTAAACTTGGGGAACCCCAGACAAGAACGCAGCAAGAGCAGCACAATCTGCGGATTCTATAATTGAGACAAACGGTCCATGCTCTCGACAATCTTCTGAATGCGGCGGCGGATATTAGCCCTGATGAAGTCGGGGTTGCGGGAAACAGAGGCACCCAAAAGTTTAAGGCCCAAATTTGTGACCTTCATGGTGGGAGGGAACAAGGAAGTATCCAACTCTGAAGGGTTGTAAACCTCACACTTGGAAAGGTTGAGTTGCAAGTCGACAGCCTGAAGCTTTGCAGTACATAATTTCACAGCCTCACTAAGGGAGTGAACATCTCCAACTAAAAGACCATCATCCAGATAATATAAACTTTTGCGAAGGCCGGCCTCCACATGGACCGATTTGATGACAGGGTGTAGAGCCAAAGCAAAAAGGAATGGGCCAAGAGGGCAACCCTGATGAACCCCCGTACGAGAAGGAGGAACCCGATCATCAACAAAGAGAAAATCGTCGTGGCCATAAAGAAAGCAAACCAGCCGCAAAATACTATCACAATGGGTAGCAACCTCAGCAAAGATAGCAGGGCGGGAAACAGTGTTAAAGGCATTCTTAATGTCCAAAGAGCACCCGAGAAGATGCCCTTCTGAAAATTCATGCGAGAAAATACGATTAACCACATGGATGATGGATTCACCACCCGCCCAAATGCCAACTCCCAGCTGGTGGTCGCTCAAATGCTCAAGTGCAACATCCTTTACAGAGGTCAAAGCCACCTTACAAGCAAGACGACGCCAAGTACCACAAACAGCAATGGGTCTGATCCCGGAGCCCTCCGGCAGTTTGGGAATGGGCGTCAGGGAGGCAGAACAAAAGTAAAGGCGCCAAGGACATTGGGAAGGATCCATTCAGAAAAGGCTGGTGACCTCAAAGAGCAAAGGGAGCAATTGGTCTGCCAGCTCCGGGACGATAAGGGCATCCTTTAAATGCTGACGCCACCAGCCATCCCACGAGGGAGAAGAGCCATGCTAGAAGGAGCTAAGTGCAGCCCGGAACTCAGCCCCAGAGCAATGGACAGGAGGCGAATAAGGATCATTAGTAGAATCCGCCATCACTAGAGGGTCGGCCGCAGGGAGACGAAGAGCTTCAAGCGCCGCCTACGTAGCATCAGTAAGGGAAGTGGGGGGCAGGGAGGAAAGGATGGAGAGAGCATTCGAGAACTGTCCATGTTGTGCCTTGCGAGCTACAAGGCGCATAAGTGTAGCCTGCTGACGTTCTGCATCTGGAGCCGGCACACCAGCTGCAGGACGGCGAGAACTGGTGTGGCCGATTACTGCCAGCCATTGTCTGTCGACAACCAGAGCTAGATGCGGTTCAGAATGCGATTCTCATTCTGTCTACGGCGATGACGATGGCCCGTATTGGGACTAAGGGAGAATAAAATGCACAGAGGAAGGAGAAAGAAACGGATTGAGGCGCCAGTGGTGTCAGCTTGCGCTTGGGAGAAAGAAGAGACCAGCCGCTTCAGCTCCCGAAGGAGGAGATCAGCAAAAGCATGGCGACAGCGATCAAGGATAGACTCAATAGTTTGAATACCCGTGCTTAGGACCTGTTTGTAGAAGGGAGGGATCAAGGCCACAGATACAACAGGTCCATCGAGATCAATATCCATGTCCTCAGCTGGGCGCAAAGGGTTGCGAATACCCACAATTCGAGGACCGCCCACGTTATTAGCAGTGCAGAGAGGGCATTTGCGCTCATGGGAATGAAAATTGTAACATGGAGGGTAAAGTACAGGAGCGTCGCCGCGGGTTTGACGCAAACAAAAGTAGGAACCCATGTTGGCCAGGTACTGAGTGAAAGCTTGGTATAGGGCTGGCTGAGTCTCCAAATCCTCAATTGTTCTGAGGCGGCGGTCCTCAGCAAAATGCTGGGTGAGGATGTGTGATTGGAGGGAGCTGACTGCGTAGCCATCCTGTTCCAGAGACTAGGCAGGGCTGCCACTGCATCCACATGAATCTTTGAGGGGGCAAAACTCGCGCATGGTAGGGGAACGAAATTTATTCTTTTTCGGATGAATGGGATGAATGGGAGAGGAGTTGGGGTTACTGGGGTGACGTTTCAAAATAGAAGGGGGTGGGGGAGGATCATCCTTAGCACGAGAGCGAGTACGAGGCAGAGTGATTTGGTTGACTTTCGGTGGGGGTTGTTGAGTAGCATGCAGATTCTGGCGATGCTCTTCAGTGAGAACTATAGGAGGGTTTCGACTAGATTACGCCACCGACGAAGTGGACAGGAGACCAGCCGCAAGCACGGGTGATGCAGCGGGTGTGGCGGCTGCAGTGGTAGCAGTGGCAAGAGTGGTCATAGTTATGGGACCACTCGAGGAAGATGACGAGAGGGTGGAAGGCGGGAGAGGAGAGGCGACGGAGCAGTGGCGTAAGCTTGGTGGCAGAGTCGGAAGATCTTCGGTGAAGGTCAAAGCGCGCCGCTGATACTTCATCGGTGTGGGAGTCGACTAGGGTTCCGTCGATGAATCGCCGCTATATCTCGTCAATGTGAGAGAATCTCCTTAGTATGAAATTTTAAAGAGCAAGTTGTTGGTGTTGAAGTCACTCTCTGCTACTTGGAGCAACTAGCTTTACCAGCACACTGGTCTGATTCTGAAAACACGAGTAATTGGTTTTATAGTTTAGGAAGAAAATCTGTTCTGCTACAACATTAATCTAATGTACATGTACTACAACCGATTGTAAGTAGGTTAACAAGCTGGCTCGTGCATCATTGATAAATTTTTCCTATTTAAAATTCAAAAATGAAATTATAAATAGATAATCTTTTTGAAATTTATTTACCACATCATTTCTAAATTTTTAATTATTATTTGATTTTTTTTAAAAAACAAACAACCTTCAAAGCATTTCTTCTTAATCCCAACTAAAATTTGATTTAATTTTTCCAAAATAAATCAAATCCTAATTAATCTTACAATTCTCATTTTTGTCTCCCACAACCGTTGACCTCCTCACCTCCTCTTCATCATAAACTCTCTTCACCATCACCATCACATTTGAGAAATTCATGGACCATTACAAGAATCTCATAATCGCAATTTAAAACCTCATCCTCGCAAACCCTAACAAAAACGCACCTTCGATATTCCTCTATTTCCTCTCCAACTTATCCAAGAAGCTGCACCCCAACAAGGGTGCTCGATCCTTTTTGAGAAAGTATCCTGATATATTTGATATTGTCGATGATGAATCAAAGTCTGTACCTTTGATTATGTTGACGAAAAGGATAGTCGAGATTTCTGAGATCGAGGCTACGATTATAAGGGATTCATTGTCCATTGTGATGGAGCGGCTGGTTCATATTTTGACAACGGCTGTGTCAAAATCTGTACCCTTGAGGGCAGCTTTTAAGGTGTGGAGGGTTTGTAGGTTGATTGTATATGATGGAGAGAATTTTGAAGATTCCGCAGAGTGGACGGACGAAGATGACGAACTTGTTTCTCGTGTCGTTGATGAATTAGCTAGAAAAGGATTACGATTTTGGGATGCAGTGTTTTTGAGGATGAATTGGTGCACGTACCCACTGTCGATGGAAGGTTCGGTGGAATAGACGAGGCTTGTCGATGGAAGGGGATGCTCCGACGACGTAATATCCACACCGACGACTATTGTAGACTTGGACAACGAACGTACTATTAATTCTGACGATGTATTATTAGCTTCGATGATTGTAATAAGAATGTGCAATCCCTCAAATTGTATAGAAATTGATGTAACAAATTTGAGATTTATTAATCATAATGTAGTTAGAGTGTTTAGATTAAAAGTCAAGTAGATAGTTGCAGTTTAGGTTGGATGCTGGAGAGCAGATGGCTGCAGAAGATGAAAAATCATATGAGCCACCAGATACAAACTACTACAAAGGACTTTGGATAAACAACTAAGACATTAATGAGTAACAAAAGAACTGATCTTGTAGATGAGGACCAATACAGAATGCATCAATGTGCAGCAGACCTGTGTGCAGAAAAGGTTGTAGTAGGGACTGGTGCAGACGAGATCTCATAATATAATATACAGACTAATGTATAGTAGATTGGGTGCAGCAAAGGTGGTTGCTGATGGTAGGGTTAGAGGTTTGGAGTCAGACAAACAAAGATTTAAGTTAAAGCAACAACAACACAAATTCTAGATTTAGTGGACTGCCAACATCAGAAACAAGATAGTGGCGGACATGAGTGAAAAGGTGTTAGCATCAGAAATAGTGTCATGTTGCAATAGCTTTATTTCCTCAGTCTATAAAAGGAAACCGTTGAAGCTTTTTGAATAAGGTTGATGAATTACTATTGATAGACAAGTGTGCAAAACAATCAACATCAAAGATTACTCAAAAAGAGTTGAATCATGAAACACAATAAAGAAGGGTTCATTAGTCTGTATAAGAATACTCTTTGCAACAGAGTTCATATTGCTGAATCTGTGTGAAGATCGTAGGTCTTTATCTTTTTTGCAAGTTGTTTAGCTTGTAAAAAGAAGTTGTCTTGTAAATTACAAACAAGAAGATAGTGATACTCACCTCGAGCTTGATTACACTGGTCAGCAAGGAAAGACTGGACTAAACTTTTGTTTATCAATTGATGACAAATGTCTGTACCAGTATAAATATGATGTTTCTTATTTGCCTTTATTATTTAATATTTAGAACTGTTAGAAATCAACCTTCACAATCAAACAGAGATAAATTCCAAAAATTGGAATCTTTACAGCGGACCTTGAAATATTAGTTGCAGATTACTTAAGAGAGACAAATTCCAAGAATTGGAGTCTCTGCAGCAGTCTTGAAGTATTAGCTGCAGACTACCCAAGTAGTCTACATAGAACAGTGGTTTGTAAATTTATAATCTACTGCATAAAATTGTTAAAACTCGAATTAACATATTCACCTTCCTCTAGGTTACATCTTGGACCTTACATATTATAATTATTTTAGTTTAATTAATTGATAAATTATTTTATTTTCTAAATCAAAAGATATCAAATCAGAACATAAGTTATGATGATGACTGATTGGTAAAAAAAAAACTTTGATATGACTTAAAAAAAATAAGTTCAAAAAAATGACCTATTGATAATTTTCTCAATTCAAAAATGAGCAATGACTGATTGGCTAATTAGAGAAAATTTGACGCTTAAGGCATGTTAATTTTTTGAATTATAATAAGTATACCCATACATATTTTTGATTTTCAATTCTAATTTTTTCCAATTTTTATTTCGGTAAATGTACATCAAGCAAGTTAAACAGATTATGCTATGATTGGAGGTGGAAATGCATACAAGAGAACTTTTTTTTTTTTTTGGTTCTAAACGCAGAAAGATGTCAGAAAATACTCCTATTTCTCAATTTGACTTGATTTTCGCCATTTCTCGGAATTTTATCTACATTTGGAAATCCTATTCACTGTGAATGGTTAGTGTAACTTGTGATAAGAGTTTCCTGCATGGATTTTTAGTTGGTGGGTGGGAATCTGGTCATGCGAGTACAAAATCTAATGTTACCCCAGGTAGTACATTACCTCCTCCTCTTTTCAATTATTTTTCCTATTAATTGTAAATCACTACATCCCCTACTTGGCACCATTCTACTCACTATTATCTATCAATTTATTGTCCTTCGTTATTTATTATCTTCCGTGCTTGCTCTTCATGGTAAATACTTGTTTGTCGTTGGAGTCGATTAGTAACTCTGTTGGTATGGATTTCATATGTTGGATGTGAGCAACTATTGTCGTTTTAATTGGAAAGTAACCTTATTAAACTCTATATGTTGATGATTCTATTGCATGGGAAATAATGTAAAATATCTTGACAATTCCCCAACTAAACTTAAAACACAACAAATAATATAGTTAGTTTGGAATAACAGGATTGCTATCTCCTAATGTATCTAGTTTTAAATGTAGGATTACTGCCTCTAAGTAATATATATAGCAAGCACTAGATTTTTATACAGACGAATTAAATCTTCAACATTTATTCATATACCCAATCGTATGGTTAATATTATAATATTATTTATAAAGATATTACTAAATATCTTAATAGTTCTTTTTATGTTCTTAATATTGCAATACCAAATAGTCTAAATATGCAATGCCCAAAAATAGATAGTTAATCATTCATATTGTAAAATAAATAAAATGCAAAATAACTTAATCAACAAAAGGATGAAATTCAAGCAATAATCAACAAGTCTTATAAATCGAAAGTTCTAAACCAAACAACTTTCAAGAATGTTACAAAGAAAGCATACAAAAAGAAAACTTCTCCATATCATGACAACTCTACTCGTCGAGCAAATCATCATCATCAAGATTCAGATTGACCTTATCACACTTCTCCATTTCAACATCATCCACTATAGATAACCAAAACCGAAATATATATATGGGTAAAGAGAATATGATGCTAACATCATGTGTTGATAGAGAATAATGAAGGATTGAGATTAAACCAGATTGAGAAATTCAAAAATTAGAAGAAGTTAAAAGAAAAAAAATAAACTTCGTCATTGGATGTGTCTAATAACACACAACTTATGTGCTTCTACCAACAAATTTGAATCCAAGACGTTATACCATCCATAATGCAAAAAAGTATCTAGTTCTACTATAAGAACATAGTAAAAATTCATAAAGACGAAAATGAACATCAATAAGAATTATGATCCAGTTTTACCATTAGAACTATCAATTTCTTTGGAGGGTTCCTTTCATGTATCCATCTGAAAGAATATAGCCAATAAGTCAAAATAAATGAGCCCGTTGTATAATCAAAGTTTAAAGTGACACTTCAAACCATTAAGACAACAAAATGTGAAGGGATATAAAGTCGACTATAACATCATTGAAACATATCGACAAATTTTATTTCCATATTTGGATGAGTTAAATGCTAATGTTTATGAAAAAACTTATCATATTATCAAATTTGAAATGACATAACGATTCTTCATATTCAACACTTGTTAGATATTTAAATTGCCCCGATTGTCCATTCACTATCGATTCAAAGCTCTTTTCCATATTCAAACTCATTCAAAGTGATATAATGAGGTTACAGACTTCATACACGTCTTTAACCTCATCTCCCCCACAATTTTTAATGTTCAATAATTGGAAAATCCTCTAATAAGAATATCTATCATATTTGTCTTCGACTTCATATGAATCAAAGTGATAATTTCATATTTAATCAAATAATTAAGAATCGCTTTTTTAAGGCTAACATGACTCTTTTTATCATTACTGAGTGAGTTATTGACTATCATTATAACAGTTTGGTTATCGTAGAACAATGGTACTATGTTTTTCCATAAAGGTCTTTAATGAAAGATATAAAAGTAAGTCACGTATCCACTTTACTTGTTCAGTAGCAGAAGATATAGAAGAGAGTTCTGATTTCATAGACGACAATGCTACATATGTCTCTCTTTTTAATTTCCACGCAATAGCGGCTTCACCTAAGGTAAATACATAACTAGTTGGAGACTTGATGTCTTCTAGATTTGAGCTCCAAATATTGTCAAAATACCTTTCAAAAGCTAAAGGATGGTTTGTTTAATACAAACCATAAGTATGAGTGCATTAAGATACCTCACCAGCCTCGAGAGGACATCCCACTAATCCTTATTAGGATTAACATACTTACCATAAAAATTTATGTCAAGTCTAGTACAATTCATAGTATATAAGAGACTACCAACCAACTTTAAATACTCTATTTGGTGTTAACCGTTTGTTGTAATCATGAGGTGCCTCAACAATTTTGCATTCATTATATCCCTATTCAGAAAGTAGTTTCTTAATATAATAAGCTAGATTGAAAGAAGATGATCATTCCTTGTCATTCAAAATCTACTTTCTTGCCAAGTACAATGTCAATAACACACATAACTTTCACGGCAAATATTTTTTTGTTAAATATTCTTTTATGTTTTTCAGTATAGAAAGATCAAAACCAAGAATTAAAAAATGTTTACATAGAAGCAAATAATTTTGACTTTGTTCAACACAAGAAGATAATAAAGGCACTTATCTAAATTACTACTCTTAAAACCAAGAGATTTCACAATCTTAAGTGTCAGTTTAAGATCATGTAAAGATTTGTTCAATTTAGAAACCTTATGTTTTAAACACTTTAGGTTGGTTCATTTAGATTACCTCAATTAACTATCCATTAAGAAAATTTATCTCCACATTCATTTTATGAATAACAAAGTCCTTCATCAATGCCAAAGTGAGAAGAATTCTTGTTGTTATCAAATGACATATGACTGAATACACATTAAAGTAATCTACTCCACTCGCTTGAGTTTTACCTTTGACTATAGCACATGCTTTGTAATTAGCTATTGACCCATCGCGGTTATGTTTCTTCTTAAAAATCCATTTGTACCCTGCTATTTTAGTCTCTTTAGACAAATTGACTAGATTTCATGTTTGATTTTTCAGTAGAGAATTGATTTCATTATTAATAGATTCTGCCCATAACAAAGAGCCCCTGGACCTCTATGCTTCCTTAGAAATCGAGGGATCATACTCCACATGATATGTCCCAGAGTCCTCACCAAATATTTTAAAAACTCTAGTTTTCTAAATACTCTTAACAACACAACGTTTGACTCTGTTGTGACATTGTCAGGAACAACAGCCTTAGAATTTATAGACGACTCTGTAACCAACGTCCGACTTTATTGTGAGGTTGTCAGGAACAACAACTTTAGAATTTATAGACGACTCTATAACCATTTTTGTCAAACCAAGTATTGTCCATGTATGATGATCATTGAGGAATTTATTCTCGAAGAAAACACCCCTAAATTCTAACACCTCATTCATTATTAGATCCTAAAAATCAGGATGCAACACTTTCTTCTGTACTTCTTACGTACACATAGTATGGATACTAGTCTCCACCTTAGGCCTTATATGGTCTGAAATCCTTACATATGCAATGTAGTCCCAAATAGTAAGAAGGCATGTTTGTTAATAGCAGGGACAACTCTAACATGTTTGTTAATGTCTCATTCTTACGTTTGGCGACATCATTTGATTGGGGTGGTGCTTAGAGGAGAGTTGTAGGTTAAAGTATATATCATTCCACTTCAAAATTTCTTAAAATTTTGTTCACCCCCCCC